>BJFM01002212.1:0-19688 GCA_016586285.1 Arothron firmamentum | reverse complement strand
TGTGTGTGTGTGTGTGTGTGTGTGTGTGTGTGTGTGTGTGTATGTGCGTGTGTGCGTGAGATGTGACATTTTAATACATAAATATTGTCAGTGATGCTTCTCCAAACATTCTTCCAGCTTGTGCTGATTTGTTTTTGCAGAAGCGTGGGTGGAGAAGCCGTCTTTCGGCAAGTCTCTGGAAGAACACCTGAACATTAGCGGGAGGGAAATCGCCTTCCCCATCGAGGCCTGCGTCACCATGCTGCTGGAGTGTGGCATGCAAGAGGAGGTGGGTGGCACGCACACTCACACTCAGATATCTGCTTAAATCTTCCTTCAGATCAGAACAAGTTCATTGGCTAAATGAGGCCACCAGAGTGCAGGTTTGTTTATTATCACTCCTTTTGAAAAGATAACCTTGAAGTGAGTCACACACACGTTCAGGTGAACAGGCTGTGCAGTCTACATGAACAGAGGAACCATGGTAATCTGTGGGAACAATGCAGCTGTATCCAAACAGCATCATTTCGTTTGGATGATTCATGAACGTTTGAATGATTAGGAGCTGCAGTTCTTTCTATCGTTCAGCATCAGGATGTGAAATCAGCCAACCAGGTCCTGAGTGATCTGAAGATCCAATGGTGTGGCAGCGCTGGTCCTGCGGGATTGGATCATTTGGTCTCATTATGTGTTCCCCGGGCATGTGTGGGCTGCAGGGCCTCTTCAGAGTGGCGCCTTCGGCCTCCAAGTTAAAGAAGCTGAAAGCGTCGCTGGACTGCGGGGTCGTGGACGTGCAGGAGTACTCCTCCGACCCGCACGCCATCGCAGGTGCAGTCAACAACACGCACGGAAATGTCCCCGTTCAAAGTTTCCATGACAACCACCTCTCTACCTCTGACCTTTTGATGGTGTTGATTTTGCACATACAAGTGGACATTGAAGAGTTGCTGTGTGGTTTTCAGCTGCTCAGAGCTGACTATTTAATTATTTGTATAAAATCTGAGACGAACAGTCTGCTACAGGAATGTCGCCATATCAACCTGACCTAAAATCCTGTTTATTTCCTTTTTTCCTGAAGGAGCTCTGAAATCGTACCTGCGTGAGCTCCCCGAGCCACTGATGACCTTAGAACTCTATGATGAATGGATTCAGGCCTCCAAGTGAGTTGCTGCTTTCTTAATCAAAGGCCCTGTGTTGCATTGGCACAGAAAATACAGATGAAAGTCTTCATTCGTATCGTCCAAGCTGTCAAAATGATCACATGGAACGGCGGAGCAGCTGAGCTTTAAAGAGTTTTTGATTTCCCAGCATCCAAGATATGGACAAGAGACTACAAGCTCTGATGGGTACTTGTGAAAAACTCCCGACAGACAACTTAAACAACTTCAGGTTAGCCCAAACTCTCAAGGCCGTCTCATTGTTTGTATATATTCCCACCTGGTCTCGCTAATTTAGGGCCATTTTCTTTGGCTGCCGTCCATCCAGCCTGATCATAATTAATGACCACGACAAAGACGAAGAAGAAGGTGATTGTGGTTTCCATCCCGCAGGTATCTGATCAAATTCTTAGCCAAACTCAGCGAGTACCAGGACGCCAACAAGATGACCCCCAGCAACATGGCCATTGTTCTCGGCCCCAGCTTGCTTTGGACCCACACCGAGCCGTATGCGCTGTCTTTTACACGCTGCCACAACCGTTACTCTGCGCTCCCTCACTCTTCCATCCCTTCTTTGCAGGAACATGACAGAGATGATGACTACGTTGTCCCTGCAGATTGTCGGCATCATCGAGCCCATCATCCAGCATGCTGACTGGTTCTTTCCCGGAGGTACAGGCCACATATCACATCTGTAAATCTGGATTTACACCCTGTAGCTACCGCAGCATCATTCCTCCATTTGTCCTCTGTGTCGGCGTCCCTCTCTCAGAGATCGAATTCAACTTGACCGGCAGCTACGGCAGCCCGATTCACACCAACCACAACTCCAACTACATCCCCATGCCCTCGCCGGACATCGACCAATCAGAGCACAAGCAGCAGCACGACCAGAGCCGGCGCCCACTAAGCGTCGCCACGGACAACATGATGCTGGAGTTTTACAAGAAGGATGGGTACGGTGCCAAGTGCATCCTTCTGCTGCCCACCGCTCTCTCTTTTTCTCTCTCTCCAGCCGCCCACGCCTCCTCTCAAGCATCTGATAGTCGCTCTTATATCTGAGGAAAGAAGCAAAACAAAGATCCGTAATATCAGTGCAACATTTCTACATATTGTGTTTTCATTTGTCATTTATCAGTAGAAACGAGGAGTAATTTAACTAGAAGGTGACGAGCTGCATTGGCTGTCATCATCCGTGTCTGCATGGCTCTCAAGCAGGGCTGTTAGTCAGAACAGTGTCTCCCAAACTGTCTTCCAGTCCTCCCACACCCAGCTCCTCCTTCCCACTCTGACTCGCACATCACCTGAGTCATTCATGCAGCTGGCCAACATTTCATTCGCAATTCTAAGAGAACCAATAAAAATCTTTATTTCTCAGCAGATAAATGTATCCTGTATCATCTCACCTTTAGTCTCCTTTCTGTCCTTTTGTCTTCCCTGAGCAACTAAGTCTCTGAAAACTCATCCTCTTTCCTTCTGACCTCATAATCCTTCTGCCTTTCTTCCTCCTGTTAATGCAGCATTAGGAAGATACAAAGGTACGCCGTTTTGCACATGCTTATCTCGCTACCGCCTTTTCACATTTGACTCAGTCCCTGTGTGTGTGTGTGTGTGTGTGTGTGTGTGTGTGTGTGTGTGTGTGTGTGTGTGTGTGTGTGTGTGTGTGTGTGTGTGTGTGTGTGTGTCTGCAGCATGGGTGTCCGGGTTATGGACACCTCCTGGGTGTCTCGAAAAGGTTCGGCCACACTCTCGCGCAAGACCTCGTCCACGCCTCCGGGCATGCCAGGCTCGGGCCCGGCGGACACGCTCATCCCCGAGCAGCCCGGAGAGCTCGGCGCTTCCTCATCGGTGACACCGCCGCCCGCGGAAAGAGTTTGGTAAGTTACCATGGCGACCGCTCCTCTTCTTTTTTCATTGCCGTCAGTCATCATCCTCATTATTGACTTTCCAAACTGTCAAAGATCCACGACTTTTTAACTCTCCCTCCAAATTCCTCATACCTACTCCTCTGTGCTCACCCTCATGCGGTGTTTTCATTCTACACATTTCACCTTTTGGTTTGTTGGGTCCATGTGGTTAAAATGTTCAGGTGTGTAGTTTTTCCACAGGTCTGTATTTAAAAGTGCTATTTTACTGGTGTCAGCTGTGCACCCCTCAGCTTGTCCTTCACTAGCATGCAAATCTTTTCGAGGCTCCATCATTGTGGCTTGGCTTTTCTCGACTTTGGCGGCAAACTGCTTCCTTTTTCAGTTTCCAGATCGGTTGCACCTTTTTTGTTGCTATGAATGTCATAGTGAAACGTATAACCGACCACCTCCACTGGTTAGCGCCACCTGTGTGTCAGACAGGTGATTTTTACGGCTTCTTGCTTTGCTGACTGTCCCCTCCTCTCCTGTGGCTCTTTCAGCCAGTGAAAGGGTTTTGTGTCTGTTCCACACTGCGCTGGGCTGGCTGCAGAACCCGCAGAGTTCAGTCATCGGACCAGAGCTCCGTGCAGTGGGCAGACACAAGCAGATCACAGGCGGAGTCTGATGTTATTTTCTTTTGGCAATAAAACCCTTTGTTTCCTTCCTGTTTTTGTGCTTGCTTTTCTTTTTGAACTAAGCTAACTCTGCTAAGCTTAGTGACCACTGCTCACACTCAAATGCAGTTTTTTTTCTTCCTTTATTTTGTTTTTGGTTACCGGCCGATTAACACTGACATCAAGGCCATCCTCTGTCGCTCCAGTGCATCTCGCTTTAGTCACTAGAGCTGTTTTTTTTTGTGCTGTCTACTCTCTTAATATCTGCAGCGCAGACAACGTGTCGCCCAATCGGTGGGACACCTCGCACGGCCACCCACCCCCAGGGGAGGACCGGCCGCCTCCCCCTTACCCCACCTCCTCGTGCAACACTGCCCAACACCACTTCTACCCCAAACCCCCTCCCTGTGCTCGGCCCGTGGCACCGGGTCCAGAGTCCCAGCCCCCCGGCTCGCCCCCTCCCCCGCTACGCTGGTCGGGCTTCACTCCCCCCGCCCCGCCCCCTTTGTCCTCTTCCTCCTCCTCCTCCTCATCTCTTGACATCAATTCGAACCCCAAGCCCAGCTGCCTGCACTTCCCCAAGCACAGCCCGCCTGGTGAGATCTTGCATGCGCCCCCACCTGACGCAAACGCTTCGCCTCTTTACATCAAAACCCCATTGGTGCTAGCCCGCCATGACCCATCCCTGGGCAACCCCCCTAGCCTCCCCTCATCTGTGCCCCCGCCGTGGGCTGCCTGTCCATGTGTCCGAGAGCGAGGACCTCCCAGGCTGACTAGGTAAATACAACACACCCATGGCCACTGTGGATGACTCACGGTGGCGGCTGTATCTGTCCTACAGCTCGCTGGCTCATCTATTTTTTTTTTTTTTTTTTTCTTCTCCCACCTTCAGGTTGCCAACGTCAGACTCTGTAGCATTCAGGTTGTCCAGGGATGCTTCTCATGGGGTTGCTTAGCAACTGAGGATGTTTCTTATAGAGTGTTTGGTATACAGACTGGGTAGATGATAAAGATGAATATGGCAGTGAAATAGCACTTAGATGTATTCATTCTACAATTTCAGCTGCATGTCTTTAATATGTTAAGGAAGGAAGGAACAGTTTTGTCAATGCATAAGATATTTTATCTTCCTACGGCGGTGGTGGTTTTCTGACTCACGTCTCTTCCTTTGCAGCAAATCTTTGTCAGCGTTCTGTGCAGGTTGATGAAATAATTATCCCCCTTGTGGTCTGAATTTCCTTGACAGTGGATTCATTTTTGTAGATGTGGCATAATCTCAATTTTGTCGTGTTTGTCAATAAATCATCAAGGTGTTCTTCCATCCTATGTTCACAAAGAGGACTGTGATCACATGTTAAAACGTTATGCTCATTATTTGTGTCTTTTAGCACTATGCATTATATATTACTTGATGTGCGATGTGCATTTTACAGTGCTCAGTGCTGCAAATCAACATTGTCTTCAGATTTTCTTTCTTTTTTTTTTTTTTAGCTGAATACAGACGGCACAGATATTTGCACCATCTGTTCAGCAACGCTGCATAGGAAGCCTCGGGCTAGGTGGCGCTTTGTCAGCAGTGTTTTGAGTTCAGTTAAACTCCCAGCTGGAACTGCACTTGTGTCAATACATTGTATAGTCCTATTTTCAATATATCTAATCAGAATATAGCGATGCAGATGTGTTTGAATGTTCATGCCAGTGCTGCACATTTTCTTAATAATAATGATGATGATGATGATGATGGTGAGGTGGTGATGGTGGGAGCTGTTCTAGTCGAGTGGCATGTCATACTCTGATGGCTGATATTTGCCCGTCTTGTTTCAGTTCACTCAAGAGCAAAGAGCTCTCCCCTGTTATTGGACACAAAGCCATCCAGGTGGCTGGTCCAACAGTCCCCCCTAGCAGCAGTCCTCAGAGCAGCAGCCAGTCCCCCCACTCCACAGAGCACAGTCCACACACCCTTCGCAAAGGTCGGACCCTCTTTGAAACTGAACTCATATCTTCATTTAACCATGTGTTATGAAGAGTTTTGAGCAGGAAGCAGCAATGATATTTTGTCTTTCCAGGTTCCAAAAAGTTGGCCCCAGCTCCTCCCAAGGTCCCCTACAGCCAGTCTGGTGGGTTGTCTGACCAGTCCACAGGTCAGCCTTCACCAGTCAGCCTGTCCCCGACGCCTCCCAGCACACCTTCTCCATATGGACTGGTCTGCCCTTCAGGGCAAATGCCGCCACCCAGCCCAGGGCAGACCCCTCTCGGGGCACCACACTCACTTTCGTCCCCGCCGTCCCTGACTGGAACACTCACCAAGTCACGGCCCGCTCCGAAGCCCAGGCAGAGACCCAGTCTGCCCCCTCCCCAGCCACCTACAGCACCTTCAGGACTCTCTGCCTCGGGTCTTCAGCCCCTGGAGCAGGGCTTCCTGGACGGACTGTCTCCTGGGGATAGCATGTCTACAGGTAAACACCAGTCCATGGCAACAGCACCACCACCAGTACAGGTGGCGCTGCAGCGCCCCTCTCTCAGACTTGCTGTGGCACTGTCCAATGGGGACGGTGGACGAGTGTAGGACTGTAGGACACTGTAGATATTAATTCTCATAATCAAAAATTGCCTTTAAGACAAAGTTCCTGAGAATGACCGAATGTAATTATTAGCATTTTGTTGATACTGTAGCGAGCGACTCTCTTGACCTAATGTATGTATTCATTGCTTGTGTTATGTAATGATGTTTCTGGGTAATATGTGGAAACATCAGAGCAGCATAGCTCGTCCTGCTTGTATGGAAGTTGCCATCATCACGTGCTCTCTGTTTATCTGTGTTACCCAGACCCTCACCCGTAGGTCAGAGGCCAACGCAGATCTTAAGAGTCCAGCCGTGGAAACCTAGCCAGAAAAGCCCTAAATAATATCTACAGTATGATGTTGTGATGATGAGGTTTTCTCTCATTATATACCAACCATTCTGTCACTTCTTGTCCCCTGCTATGATTGTGTACCTTGCAGCTGTGTGAGGCCAGGGATTCAGTGTGGGCTAAGTGTGAGGGGGACTTTTAGGGTAAGCCAGACCGTCCCCGTCTCCATTCGCTCCATCTCACTGCCTGGCCTCTTGCTGTGGCTGCCTCTGGGGTTTCCTGAAGCCTGCCTCAAATGTACCAATCGCCAGTTCTCGATCAGAACGCTTCCACTGTTTCATCTGAGCTGGTTCTCACGATATTCCCCACCACGGCGCGGCAGCCGCACGGCTTAAGGACTTCCCAGAGTGCACCACACTGCGCTCACATCGCAGACACTGTCGCTTACAAGGGTCCATCCTAGAGCCCCTACTCTTTTTCGCTCCCCCATTCCCAGCCCTGTCGCAGCATTCATACCTCCTGTCACCACTCAGGGGGGCTTCAGGTAAGCCCCTCTCATTGCTTTTAATTACCTCCTTTTTACTACGTTGCCACACTCCATTTCATTCTCTACTTGGATTTGCTGCCTGCAGTAAACGCAGCAACACCTTTGAATATACTTAGAGCAAATATTGTATTTTGTCCGCAAGAGATTTCCGCTGTTCCTTTTAGCCCCCTTGGTGGCTCGGTGCCATTGTTCCATAGATCCACGCACATCTTGTTGCCTATGTGTTGATTATCTGGCCATTGTTGTAAATGTATGAAGTAGTGTGTCATTGTGCGGTTATTTTTGAGCTCTTTCTGTTATTGATCTGACCTAATATCTGTTGAAAACTCCGGGAAAATCTTTTTCTGTGACAGGAAGCACACAGAAATAACCCCCGTGGAATCTGTAGCTCTTGTTATCTGATCTTTTTTTTTTTTTTTTTTTTTTGTCAAGCACGACAATATTTAACAGAAGTCAAGAAAGATTAATTTTTTTTCTGCTCTCTTCCATTTTTTTACACTTCATTGTCACCATTACATGCCCTTTTCCTCCCCTTCTTGCTCACCTTTTCCATTTCTGCCTTCATCACACTCACCTCCCACGCCACACCCACCATTAGACATCTTCAATTACGAAATCCCCTCCATCAATGTCAATCTGGACAGCCTCATCGACGAATTCAGCGGCGTCCCCTGCAGAAGGTCCGGGGCAGTGGCAGACTCGCCAGAGGGGGGCGCTGGGACTGAGGAGGAGCCCCAAAGCACTACTCTATGACCTTAAAGGCATCAACGCTCCCAGCGCGCCTGCGGCTGGACACACTCTTTACTGCCACCATCGAGGCCTGATGGTACCACACGCTGGCCTCAACAATGCCCACCTGAACCCAGAAGTTGAACACATCTGCTGCAAGCTCGTCTCTTACAACTGCTCGCTATACAGAAATGAGATTTAAAGAAAAAAAAAACACCAAAATGCCATTGTAGAGGAACAGTTGCCTTTAGATGGGAGTTTGCTTGGCTTTTTTTTATTTTATTTTTTGATGCCGTGGTCTAGTTTGGTCATTTTTTCTCTTTTTTTTGCCTTACTACAACATGCAATCGTATTGCAATATTATATTCACAAGCTTTTGCTGGGTTTAGTCGGGGAAACTCAGAGCCTGACATGGTTAGGAGCAAAGCCCATCCTCAGGGGGACTCAGAGACCAAGTGAGATGTCTCACAGCACTGGCAGGGTATCGAAGGTTTGTGCACACTTAACAACCGCTGAGCGCTGGAGAGGGGTTCAAAAGTTTTGACTCCGCCCCCTTTTTTTTTTTGAACCCCCAGAACTGACGTTTACCTTCTCACAGTCCAGCTCACTTTATACCAGCACAGTATTTAGAAAAAGAATGTGACTGTAAGTTGTTGTTTTTCTTTTGGAGTACACATCTGATTGATTTTTGAACGAAGCACTACAGCGCTTTTGCATGTGAAACCAACGTGAGCAAACTAGTTTGTATCAAGGGCCTTGTTTGTGCGATTGTTGTTTTCATTTCCAGACATTCAGACCACCCCTGTGCAGTTTGATGAAAATGGATGGATGACTACACTGCCTTTTAGGTTCCTACGATTCTCTTTCTTGACCTTGTTTTAAGTGCTTCAGGCTCAGTGACCTTTGACCCCTAGTGTAAATACAAATGCTGTACATAAGTGGATGTATATAAATGAGAGGAAAAGTATATGTAAAAGGCATATCGGCTAAATAATATTATGTGTGCTCATGTTTAACGTGCAGATAGTGAGAATTTCATTTTTGGGTCCTTGCACACAGAACTGTTTTAACGATGCTGCAACGCAAAATGCCAGATTTCTCCTGGACATCATGCTATCTGAAATGGTCAGCTCGGACAGACTATAGCACTAATGAAATTAAAACAAGCTGTTTTTATTATTTATTTATCTTCTGTGACAATAAATGGATGACTTTCTGCAAGCTTGGGCCAAAACATATGAGATAGCAGCGCATGCACAGTACCTCTAAAGTTCCCTGTTTTACAGAAGTTATTCACCAATCAGAAAACCGCTGCAGCGTGACCCTTTGACACAAAAAATGTGATGGGTCAATAATTCTGTCAGTTGCAAGTGCAATTACAATGTTTGCCGATCCACCTCAGTCTCGGTCAACGTTCCCATGCCTACAGAACAAGTATTTTTGAAATTTTCCGTTAGGCTTTGTGAGTTTTTCTCTAGCAAATTTGAACTTGTTCCTGGAGTGGTATGCTTCTGTGTGTGTTCAGTGGAATCTGGTGGTGTTGATAATTACATTGGTAGTCGTGGTGATAATACTGTTTGACATCAATTGCAAGTGCCCTCATACTGGTTGTTCTTCTGAAACTATAGGCATAATCGGTCTGTATTAGATGATTTGATTTTCTGTGCTGAATCCATACATCTCTATGAGGAGGCGGGGGATCTCTGTGTGCACACTGAATGTGAGATTTCAAGGCTGCTCGATTTTATATCACCCTTACAGGCAAACAGGAGCTTGTGCTTGGACGAGGGTTAGTCGGGACCTGCTGCTGCTGCTGCTGCGTGTTAGTGCCCATCAGGTGACCCTCCAAAAGCATGCAAAATATCCTAAAACATCACATTCTTTTATCTGGTTTCAACCAGGAAAAGGAACTTTACAGACATTTTAAAGAGCTTATTCTGAAGAGACACATTTTGCACCAGAAGCTAAACTGTTTGGATTTATCAAGCTTTTTTAATTCATTTTATTCACAGGGAAGTTGTCTAACATAAAGAGGAGAGTTTATATTCACCAGTAGAGGGTGTGGTTGGGGGTTGAATTAGTTAAAAAAAAAAAGGAAAAAATCTGAAGAAATTGTATGCATGCGCTTTTGGTAGTCTTTTGATGGTCCACATTTTGTGTCAATCACTGTCCTTTTGGGGGACAGTAAGGAGGTGTTGGGGGGGTTAGATGTAACAGTGGGGAATGTGGGCTGCAGCTGAGTGGTCCCGCCTGAGGTTCCCAGAGGAGTCGATGTTGCCTGTGGATGTGCTGACTCCTTTTGCTTTCACTACTAGTGTACAGCCAAAAACCTGCCGCTTGTCAAGCCCCCCACACCCACCAACACCCCTGCCCCTCCGCTTAGCATATCAACACAGTGCGTACTGTGCAGCCTACCTGCAATCCTTATTAGAATGTCAGAAATAAATATATATATTAAACTAAATTTTTAATAATCTGCCCTGCTTCATGTGTCTTTTCTTAGCTGTGCCATTTCCGTAGGTTTACATCCATAAAGTTAAGGTTATTTGTCTTTGTATACAGAGAACTGTGGGTCTGATTGATGCAAGAATTCAGCAACAATGACTGAAGTTTTAGTTCTTTTTTTCATTGATTTGCACAAACTTCTGCATCTGACTGAAACCAAACTGACTAACAAAGCATCCAACTGCTGTGTTGAGAAACCAGGTGAAAAGCAGATGCCTGAAGAGCAACTCGTGGGACTGGATCGGCAGGATTGCTGAAGTCTTCTCCGAGGAGTGGAGGTGTCTGTTACAAAGTTCACTCTGCGGAAAGAGATTGTTTGCCCTGAATCTCCACCCGGTGAAGCTACCTGCTTCCTCATTCCTCAGGTCCTTGAAGATCTGCAGAGGAGGGGGTAATTAATGCCATGGCGCAGTCCAGGGTTGTATCTCTTTACAGCAGCCAGCCAGCCGCATCTTTCCATCAGATCACCACATCAATTATTTCTCACTGAATGTTTTAAAGGTGACTCTGTTTACATCGTCCACACTAATTTTTTTTATCTTCATTTTTACATTTGCTGTGATGTAATTTAATAGTTAACAGTCATACGGGTATCATGGTGCAACCTGCCTAATCCTCAAGGGAAATGTTGTAAGTAAAAAGCCTCTGTTGTCACAGATGCTCTGAAACTGCATCCAACAACAAGTAACGCGACAATGAGTTGGACTGCTTTAGCAACAATAGGATTAATTGGTCTCCTTTATTGCATTCTTGTCACATCTCTAAAGGTGCTTTTATATCCAGTTTGGTTGCTGAACACTGTAAAAACACTGGAAAAAAAAGCAGAGAACTTTATGAGTCCAAAAGCTCATTGATCCTGTTTTTTTTTTTTGTTTGTTTGTTTTGTTTTTTTCCACATAAAACCAGAAAAACACGTTAGGAATGCAAACAAAAAACACTTCCCCAACTTTAGGCTGAAAACCCAGTAAAGTCTGAGCATGCCACTGAGCATCATTTCCTCTGGACAGGAAGGACAATGATTGGTTGAAATCCTAAAAGAATAAAAGGATAATTTATCTTTTAAATGTGAGACATTAAAATAATTCATTCCATAACTGTTGGATTGTCTTCTTAATCTCTGGAACTCGTCCTTGGCACTTCATAGTCGGGACACGCTCGTCAGTGAGTTATGCCAGTAGAATCCACGGTAGGGTTGCAGCCACCAGCGCCAGCAAGGTGAACACCGCCAGCAGAAAGAAGAGGCACCGCGCCGTTGTGCAAATCTTGCGCCTTCGCCTGCGCTGGGGTTGAACCACAGTCATCACGATTCTCAGCGCATCATCCTCGGCCATAGGTCGCCCCTCCCCGCTTATGATGAAGATCTGACACGCGTTGTGGTTGGGGCTGATCAACCTTTGTCGACGGAGTCGCTCGCAGATTCCCCTAAAAGACTGAAAAAGCCACCTGACGCCGGGAGGCTGCCTGTCCGGAGAGGCGTGCTGTGCGCCCTGGAGGTGAGGCAGGGGAAGGGGAACAGGCACCTCAAGCGTCTGCGCTTCATGCTTGTCCCCAACGAAAGACACCTGCGTATCCTTTTGTTTTTTGATGAAGGTGAGATGCCGGCATATGGGACATACAATAGTGTCTCTGATGATCCCATCGCTGTTGATGCAGACCAGCGTTTTCACCAGACAGTCGTGGCAGAACTCATGTCCGCAGCACAGGGTCCTCTCTGTGCCCGACAGGCACTCATAACACACCGGGCACTCCCGTGCGTCCTCCTGGCTGTCCTGCTTGTCGTGTGCCATATGACGAAATGCACCCGCTTAGGTCAGATGTCCATCGGCTCAGTCAGAGAGGTCCGTAAAAGGAGCGAGAATCCCGTTTCACCTTCGCAGCGCACCAGAGTTTCTTGACTCTTATTTGTGGGTGGAGGCAAGAGCTGCGCCTTGTAAAACAGGGCCTGCCACCTGTGGATGCAATGACTCAACCGCGCACTCTGATCACAGCGCTGGTAGCTCGAAGCAGCGAAACTGGTTCATATTTCCACTACTTGAAATACTGTTTCACCACAGAAAAATATGTTTACTCAATTTAAATATTGATTGCAACACACCTCAGAAAAAAAAAATAGATGAACAAATAACTGATGAAATTGTATAGTCGTGCTATTGGTTAGAGCAGTTGGACGCGTTTATTGGCCTTAAATTATATTTTACATTTTAAATAAGTAGTATGGAAAACTTTTGTTGAATTTTGGTGACTTTATGAACAAAACAAAAGTGTGGTGTTTTTATATTATTTTTGTTGTTGTTGTAATTGTACTGCGTTTAACCCATAAACTTCTATTCTTTAAAAAAAATAACTTTTATCTGTTAATCTTGCGCCACCTGGTGGCAACTTTGAAAATTGAATGTATACTGAGTAAGACTACGGCGGCCCCGCCCAGTTTTGACGTTGACGCAAAATGACGTAAGCTCGTGCGTCCCCCTTCGCAGTTGACGTTGGTTCCGGGAGACGCGTTGGCAATTTCCTAAACATAGCTCAGTCGCTCCAGTGTCAGCCGAGGCCGGCGGCGTTCGAGAGGAGAGGCTCGTTTGTGGGATTAGACACCGGCTGGAAGACGAGCCGCTGGGGTGGAAGACTGCTGGACACCAGTTTGACATGAGCAGGTACCGAAAACAAACTCGAAAACCTCCCGTTTTGACCCGGTTTCGTGCAGCGTTAATGCGCGACGGTTAGTGGGAGGACATCTAGCGCTTGGTCTGAATTTCGGGTTTCGCCTTAATTTAGGTCTCCCCATTAAATGATTGGAGACATTAGAGGCACGCGGTGCCTCACTTTTAATTTGTTTTCGGTCTTTTCAATTAAATACGACGTATTTTTTTCCCTTCTTTAACGTAGTCACAATCATCAGCCAGTGGCTGTTAAACAAATCTTTTTCTGTTACTATTATTCTTTTATTTTCTGATTTTACCTTTTCGTTTTTGGGTTGGTATAAAACAGCTTCAACGACGTTCAGATCCAAGCCTGCTTTCCAGGTGGCTCCACTGTTGACTGTAAATATATTGTCCTTTTAAATACAAACTATAACCAGGAATACTCGTATTTCACAAGCAGATCTTTTGAGTGTTCAATTTGCAGGCTGATAAATGACCGTTTGTTCCTTTTTTGAGGGGGTGGTTAACCCCAGTGACCCTGTGGTCTGAATCACCATAGCAACTGTGTCTTGCCACTCACCCTTTGGTTACACCGTCGCCTCCATTACTGTATTTCGGTCTCATATTTCCTATTGAGATTCCCAAAGCAGTGTACTGACACGTGAGGGTCCTCTGGTGAGTAGATTGTGGATGACGCCATGTCAGAGGAATGCCTGAAGGGAAGAGCGGGCGGTCCAGCCCCAGAGTCTAGACCAGCGTCTAGAAAAGCAGCACATCCTCTTCCAAAGTCAGACCTGTCACCCTAGTGGTGCCACAGAGAAGCCGTGTTTAGCTCCTGGCTGTTTGTCTGGTCAGTTGTCATTGTGATCCTGGAGACACTGGAAGGACGTCATCCATGGCAGCAGCTTCCCACACACACCAAACACTCACACCGCAGCTCTTTCTACATGTATGTGATCACTTCCTAAACAAATCTTCCTCTGTTTTCAGCTCCCAGGGCACAGTGAGGCTTCTTATTAGCCTGCCACAAAAGAGGAAATTGTACTTTGTAGTTAATGACAGAAACAGAGTGAAAGACAAGAAGTCTAAAACATGTAGTTCCAGCTTTCAGGCGAGGTTAGATTTTATGTCCTCTTTTATTCAGACTAAATTCTCATCTCGTTCTTGAATAATTAGTTACATTGAATAGAATTTATGGACCTTAAAAGTTGTTGTTGGGCTGTTTCTTAACTGCAATGACTGCTTCTTTTTAGCTTCTTTAAAACCATAGGTTAATGAGTGTAACACCATTGTCTTGTCAGAACATTTTTCCAGCGTTGACAAATGGAGTTAACACAGAGACACAGGACATGTTACCCTCATACGCGCGTAACAAACCATAACTGCAGCCAATTCAGAATCCATTCTATACTGGTGTGTTCATCGATTATTCATTTATCTTGGTGACCAACGAAGCTGGACAATGACTCGTTTAAAATACACAAGAGTTCTGCTCTGTTTTACCATGAATGTGGACAAATATTGAATTTTGACTGAACAAATTGTTTAGCTGAGATAAGAAAATGTGCTCCGTGGACCCAAATGCACAGAGCTGCTGATACGTGTCAGTGTGCTGAGTCTGTGTTCTGGGAGGGCAAAAAAATTAACCATATTTTTTTAATCCTCAGGTTCTTCTGACATGGACAAAGAGATGATTCCAAAATTTGCTTCAAAGGACGAGGAACTCGATTATTGGAAGTCCCAGGCTCTTAAATATAAAAAGAGGTAGGTCATGTACAAATTAATATTCCCATTAGTTTCAGGTGATGAATACTGTGTAACGCTAACACTGGGGAATTTCTGTAATCAATGACTACAGACGGCTGCGGCTGTTCCTTGAGGAACCGCTGGCAGCAGCTGCGCTGTGGGGAATAACTGTTAACTCATTCTGCCTTTGCTAGGCATTGAAGGGGTTAAATCTGTAACGAGTTTCTAAGAAATTCCTGCTGTGGGTTCATAGAGGGAATATTATCTAACCCATTGGAAAAAAAAAATACGGTGTGTACAGTTCACTGTGGCCTGGCTCGCATGTGTCGGTGTGGAGGCTTTCCCAGAAGGTTAACTAAAACACACACACACACACACACACACATACGTAACAGATAGGATAGGTTGTCTCCCTGCTGGGTTACTGGAAATCCTCATGATTTCATTTTTACTGGGCCCAAATCACTCACAGATGACATAGTTTATTCATGAATGTGGTTTATTGATAAGTGTGTTTTAGACATACACACACAGCAGTGTTGCTGTGTGAGTATGTGTTTCAGACACACACACACACACACAGCAGTGTTGCTGTGTGAAAGAGGGAAGTTCTAGGTCCCAGCCTGCTGATGAAGCAGCGCTCTGCTGTTGGTATGTGTGAAACGACCTCGGCACAACAACTGATTCACTGTGAGGCCTGGCGTCTGTCAGCTGATCTCAGAACAGTGTTAGCCTGCCGTGTCGTCAGCGTGCACAGACACAGGCAGAAAAATGATGATCCAAATAATTTAGGGTGCAAACACATTGCTGACAGATTCATTTGTCATCAGTTTTTGTGTCATCTTGCAATGACCCATGCTACACTGGGAAATATGGGACGTGTCAGCAGTGACCCGTGCATACACACTTCCGGTTTCTTATTGTCTGCCTCTCTGACCTTTAACCTCGCCCACAGCTGAAGATTCTTGATAGCAGGCCTGTATTTCGGACCCTTTCTGTCACAGCTCAGCTGTCTTGCAGTTTATTTCGAGGCTTTAACTCGCCGAGCTGCTTCCTGTTTGGCAGAGACGTGGATGAAGGTTAAAAATCTGCAGATATCTGCCGGGCTTTTCAGTCGGGTTTATTTCTGGTCATTGAAGATTAAGCTTACTGGAAAAGGCCTGAGCCGGGCTCACCTTCCAGGACAAAGGCCGGTCAGTTTTCTAGAGCCAGTGCCCGGGGTCATCCAGCCTGTCAGCTCTGCAGAGCTGAATAGATGGGCAGGCTGCAGAGTCACTGCTGTTTGAAAGATCATTGTTTATGGGTCTGCGTTTGTTCCACGCAGTTGCCAAGATGCGCAAGAGGAGCTGCAGGAGTTCCAGGAAGGGAGCCGGGAGCTGGAGGCTGAGCTGGAGGCGCAGCTTTGTCAGGCTGAGCATCGCCTCCGAGACCTGCAGAGTGAAAACGAGAGACTGAAGAACGAGATTAGCAACATCAAGGTAACCGTGTGTGTGTGTGTGTGTGTGTGTGTGTGTGTGTGTGTGTGTGTGTGTGTGTGTGTGTGTTTGGAGGGTATTTTTGGTGTTGGCCTGTGGTTTCTGATACAAGTACATTTACTCTTGCTTGTTTATCTGATCACTGTGGGACCTTCCAGTGTGCTATCTGTGCGCTGCTTTATAAAGCACGCTGTTAGGTAATCCTCCAGCACTTCTTAAGTGGATTTTGGGATGAAGGAGAAATAAATAGAATCTAATGACCACGTTCATTCATAAAATCATCTCAGCTGCAGTCCAGAGCACAAAGGATCGAGGATTCCACACACAGCCGAACATGAGAGCTTTTGTAGCCACTAATGCTAAAAATAAACAGCTGAAATGAACTGGAGTGATCATGAAACATGCTTTCCCATCATGCCTCAGGGGAAACAATGCAGGCGTGCATTGCTGCCAGACTGTTACAGTAAAGTGCCACTTGGCCTCCATTCTGAACAAAAAGGCACATTGAAAGTGAAAAAATGTGGAAGAACCTCTTATTGTCCCACGATTTACCCGGTTTTGTCAGGAGTGCCATTGTTCATCATTACTTAATGAAATGGAATGTTGTGTGCCTCCGGAAGGAACTGTTTTTTTGTGTTTTTTTCAACAATCAATCAATCTAAATGAAGCTCTCTTCCTGCGTTCCCTCTTCCTCGTGCAGGAGAAGCTGGAGCAGCAGTACGCTCAGAGTTATAAACAGATCTCTGGGCTGGAGGACGACCTTGGCCAGACACGCAGCATCAAGGAGCAGCTCCACAAATACGTTCGGGAGCTTGAGCAGGCCAACGATGACCTGGAGAGAGCCAAAAGGTTGGAATGACGAAAAAAAAAATTCTTTTCTAACAGTGAAAACGTTCAAATGTGTCAGGTTGGTGATGTTAGAACTGGCAGAAAGAGCTAAATTCCAGCTAAATTTGATGTGAGTGGGCATTTCCCAAGACTCCATTTGCATCTTCACTGCAACGCAGAGCAACGATCGTATCTCTTGAGGACTTTGAGGGTCGTTTGAACCAGGCCATCGAGAGAAACGCCTTTCTGGAAAGTGAGCTGGACGAAAAAGAGTCTCTGCTGGTGTCCGTGCAGCGCCTGAAAGACGAAGCTCGAGGTAAAGATGAAACTGTGGAATCGTTTTAGTTCAGGCAGCACCTGACCCTTCCGTCGGGTAATTCATCAGTCTGGCCGCGTTTTTCAGACCTCAGGCAGGAGTTGGCGGTACGGGAGCGCACCACCACGGACAGGATGTCAGCCCCCAGTTCACCCACCTTAGACATTGACAAGATGGACTCTGCAGTGCAGGCGTCCTTATCGCTCCCAGCTACGCCTGTCGGGAAAAGCATGGAGCATCCCTTCAATAGCCCCAAAGGTCAGGATCATTAACTCGCCTCCCATTAAATAAAGTACATGTGGAAATTCATGAACCCGGGCACTAAAACTGCTGCTCTGGCTGGTGCAGCGTTGACCAACGGCTGTGGCAGCTCCTCCCTCACACCCTCCGCTAGAATCTCAGCTCTGAACATCGTCGGCGACCTCCTGAGGAAAGTTGGGGTTGGTATAAACACTCTCCTCCTTCCTTAACTATGCGTTCTAATTATGAAGAGCTTTAGTTGAACTACTGCTGTTGTGACCAGGCTTTGGAGTCCAAACTGGCTGCTTGCAGGAACTTTGCGAAAGACCAGTCGGCCAGAAAAACCTTCTCCAAAGACAACGGCGCGCTCCTCAACGGGAACACCAGCAACTTCTCTCACGCTTTACACACCACTTACTTCGACAAAACGTGAGTTTAGAAAGTGTTGTGTATGTGTGGGTTCCTCTTCTTTGTAAAGTCCATGTGGGGACTAATGCTCTTGTCTGTGGACCTGCAGGACTGTCAACGGGCTGGACCCCAGCTCCCTGACAGCTTCCAGAGCCATGCCTCCACCAGGAATGCTGCCCCTCAGTGTGTGAGGAGTCTTCATGTCACACCAAACCTGCTATCCACCCAGCAACGAAACATGGGACACTTGAATGTGTGTGTGTGTGTGTGTGTGTGTGTGTGTGTGTGTGTGTGTGTGTGTGTGTGTGTGTGTGTGTGTGTGTGTGTGTGTGTGTGTGTGTGTGTGTGTGTGTGAACAAGAGCATGTATGAACAGAAGACTGATCAGTGTGTATGTGATTTTTGACAATGTGTGAAAGAGGAAGTCTGACTTTCTGAGGTTTGCAGCTGGGTAAGCATCAGTGAGTAGGTGCACCGTCACACGTGCACACGCTCCACCACATCCTTGCATGTGCCTAACACTGTACTGTACTGCGCTCGTATGAATGTCGCTCTGTTGATTTCACCTTCTGTCGCTGACAAAAGGTTCTTTTTTTTTTTTATTTCTACATTTTCCTTGAATTGCACAGTGAAGTATTCATTTAGAATGTATATTATTTAAAAGGGATATGTTTGTATGAATTAATTTATCTGGCAGGATGGTTTAAATGCTGCTTTCTTGCTTGAGTGCTTATCTAATACGGGGTTGGAGGAGTGAGAGGGACCTCTTATTCTGACTGAAGTGAATGTTTAAAGCCATGGAGCCTCACTGCAGGCCTTCCTCCTGTTACTGGCTGCTTGCTAAAGGTTTGAAACAGCCAGTTGTTGTCCTCTGATTTCAGCAGGCGCTTAGACGACCCCTCATTGGGTGATGTTGCGGTTCTGCTCCTTCTCATCCACATTTTGAAGGAACAGTGTAACCTGTTCTTTCACGAGGGTTAACAGATGATTGTTTTTGAAAGCTGCGACAGACTGGTTGACCTCATGAATTCATTATTAACGAGTCTCAATTTGTCTCGAGCAGTGCACGATGATCTGAAGTCACTTCGCTAACTCGGCTGGTGAGGATGAGCTCACCTGTGCGAATGCAGCACATTTGCTGATATTTCCTGATGTTCATCTACAGTTTGACGCTTGGATTTTTAGCAGGCTAAAGAAGGGCAATGCAGTCATTTCACACCCTTGAGTTAATCTGAATTTTCATGCCCCTCATCCACCACCACCCGCCGTTTAACTATTCAGTATTATTTGAGGAGACATCACATTGGACACACGAAGGAGCTGGAGGAAATTAAGTCTGTCCTACGGTCCATGTATATACTTTGTAAGGATTGTTTGCCTATTACAATTGTATATTACATTTGGCATTAATGTCCTATTTATTTCAGATTCTATTGGGCATGTTCGGATAATTAATGGTTAAAGCCATGTTGCTATTTGTCAAAGTTAAATAAAGACTGAGACATTTATGGTCTGTATTTTTTATTTATTTCTTGTGGTTAAAAAAATACTCTTATACATTTTCACCACACATCCTAGGTAAAAAAACGTGATAATGATAAAGTCTTCCTACAGAGCACCTGCTGCTGCTTCCTCAGGATCTTCACGTTACAGGCCTAGTTGTTTCTCCATCATCTCCTTCAATACGTGCTTCTTAATCTGGAGACACAAACAGCCACTTTAATCTGCTATATTAAAGATGAACCTC
>BJFM01002211.1:88714-102889 GCA_016586285.1 Arothron firmamentum | reverse complement strand
CTCCTCCTCCTCCTCCTCTTCCTCCTCCACCTCCTCCTCCTCCTCCTCCTCCTCCACCCTGCGTCCTAATTAAGAGCCGGTCGATATCTTCTGCGGGGGTGTTCTGGTGCAGCTTTCACCCTGACGGTGGCAGGGCTGCGGGTTCGCCGGTGACAGGTCGGATCGCCGGGTCAACACGGAGGGATTTCCAAGAAAAGCAACGCAAATGTGCCGGTTTTACTGTCAGACCTGTCTGAGGTCCAGAGGACCGAAACTTAGCACAGCTAAGAAGGACAGAGACTGGGGTTAAGTGGGGGATTGGAGGGGAGTTTGGTTTGGAAATAATCCTCACCTGGAAATGATTAAACACGAGCTCGTTGGTCCAGAGTGCTTCCAGTTACGTTTCCACCCTCCGTGCAGGATTTGTGCCTCGCTCGTCTTCGTAGCTCCTTTGTTTCGGTGTCTGCAGGACAAAATCAGGGAGAAGAAAAGGAGAAAAACAGATTTCTGCCTCCCTGGCGCCCTTCACGTAAAAATCGAAGGGGGACGGAGGGGAGTCGGGGGAGGGGGGGAGGGACGAAGGAATGAGGGGATAAATTGTGCCTGCGGATGGAAAGATGGAATAAGGATAAATGGATAAATGGATGCGATGCGAAATCGATGCGAGCAGAGGCAGAACTGACAGAAGGAAGGCTGAAAAAAGTAGACAGGGAAGAGAAAAC
This sequence comes from Arothron firmamentum, assembly GCA_016586285.1. Lineage (NCBI taxonomy): Eukaryota > Metazoa > Chordata > Actinopteri > Tetraodontiformes > Tetraodontidae > Arothron > Arothron firmamentum. The sequence goes on along the minus strand of BJFM01002211.1, from coordinate 102,188 downwards.
CAGGGTGTGAGGAAGATGAAGAATGATTGAAACCTCCTTTTAAAAAGTGCATTTTCTACACTTTTATTATTATTCTGTTCCACATTAGAGGGGACGACATCCATTTTTGGGCTTCCTATTTTTTCTAAATGGGACAAAACTCATCCAAAAAGCAACCTGAGAGGAGAGAAATGCATATCTGACAGAGTTGGGCTGCGAATGTTTTAACGAAAGAGTGAGAAGATACACACCTTGTTGTTTGTGTGTTTATGAGCGTCTGGTATATCATCACACGATGTCCTGCGTAGCTGCATGCTAACACATCAGGAGGGGCAGAGAGAAGCTGTTTAACTCCTGCAGAGAAGGGCTTTTAATCCAACCAGACACGAGCGCACAGCAGAAAAAAGAGGTCCAGATGTCTGCCTGTTCTCGTCATCAATCATTAATGCTTCAGCCGCCTGGTTAGTCCAGGACGGACGTTTGCACCTGACTGATTAGCATCTCATCGCTGTAATCACTTGTGATGCGCTGCAGGAAGCTCATTCAACAACTTGATGTAAAAGTGCAGATCTGCAAAAGTCGTGTGAGGAGAGGAAGACTGTAGAGTCATCATCCCGCAGCTGGAGGCCGTATTCCCACAACCTTGACATTTGAAAGCGGCAGACATTAATTTGCTCTCTATTAACACGTGCAAATTGCCGCTACGCTGTCATAAAAGCAAAGGATGCCCCCGTTCCCCCGGCGGGGCGTCTGCTGCAGGCAAACTGCTGATCCTGATTTGCAGCATCCCTGTCATGCTTTTGCAAATGTGTGAGGTCTGAGCCCCTAAACTGTTGCAGTAATTCCTTTTTAATGTGCAAAGTAATAAAATTGAATTTTAATCTACTAGCGACACACAGAGAAAGGGCAATACTTCACCACCGCCGGTGTTAAAGGATCCGGAGACAAAGGCAGGAAGTCTGAGCGATCGGTGCATTTGGGGGCGTTTCCTCGGGACGAGCCAACGCCAGCGGGCCGCTCCGCTCCAAGCCGAGCCAAGGGTGCATTTCATCTGCATCCTGCTCCCCTTTGAGCCCAGGAAGAAGGCTTTGGAGATGCATAGACAGTTGTAGCTGCTAAGAAATATTTATTAGGCAATCAGGCCAGAACAAACACAAAAGCCAATATGGAGCGAAGAGAAAGACACATTTTCGCGTCTGCTAAAACATGGACTTCCACCCCGGAGCAAGTCTTTTTAAAACGCCTGCTCTGTGTTTGAAAAGCATCGTTGGAATTTTAACCAGGCAATCTGTTTGAAGCAACAATTAGGTAAAGATGTTTAATTCTGTATGGTTTTATTGCCTGTTTTTCAGGGTTAGAGCAGTAAGACTCACAATTCAGGGACCTATTTCACATTTTACAAAATAAAAGGTACAGTACCAACTTTCAAGAGCTGCCAGGAACGCTAGCATTGAATTTCATGCGCCAGCTAACATTTACGGTAATGTTGCATCTAGCAACTGAAGATAACAACTGGGGTGGAGTTAACGTGTGCCCCAGTGGTCGGTCTCGGTACTGGGGCTAACAGACTCTCAGAGAGATCCGTAAAATGTTTAGGAGAACACCTGAGACCTGAAATAAAGATCAACAAGCCAAGCAGGTGCTTATGAGTGGAGACAAACTGACAAACTGGAATGAATCTAACTAACATGCTCATGCTTGAAGAAGAGGTGCAGGAAGAAGAGGTGGACAAACGTGCTGGAGGAGCGCAGTGTGGAGCGTTCTCCTGCACGCTGCTGGAGCAAAGCACAGATTACAATTAGCAAACAGGTATTGTGATTAGATCCGTCTCTGCACGAGGGTGCAGGATCTGTAGTTTTTATCCTCCCGAGAATCGATCTTTCAGGGGAGAAGGAATACTTCCAAACGTCGAAAACATCGTGAACGACATACAAGCGCGCCATCTTGGCTTCAGCTTCAGCTTGTCGTATTGGCAGAGTTACAGGAAGTACAAGCAAACACGGAAAGAGAGGGATAAGTTAGCCCAAGGGAATTCTAACGAAGGGGTAATTTGATGACGTATGGCGTTAGCTTAGAGAACAGTCGGGAAAACAAGCTGGGACCCGGCTAGCGTTGGCATCCAAGAACATTCTTCTACCTTCTGATGCACAAATTTCCTTTCAGCATGAAATGCAACGCATGCGACAAAATCACGAGGTGCGTTTGAGCGTCTGAGTGACCCTTAAAGAAATTAACTCCTTAATTCTCCAGAAGCTTTTTTAGTGCCCTGAAATATCAAACTAAAGCCAACCTGGCCATATTTAGTCATATTTCTTTTCCGAAGCGGTGGCAAAAAGAAGTGTGCATATTTAGTGCAGCATTAGCAATTCTGTTAGCGTGGTACACAGTATATGACCTCTGTGGGAGGACTGTGTTTTCATACAGAGGCTTATAGCATTATAACACATGCCTGGAATGTTCTTTATCTCCCCTAACAAACCCTTAAAAAGGGTTTGGGAGGCATTCAGAGCCAGGTGTTAAAAAAGACAAGAAATGGTGAAATAAACAGCTCTACTGAAGGTTCTTACGCATTTCTGCCCGAAAAGAAGAAAACCGAAGTTGTGGAATTCAGGTTTTCAGCTGCGGCGTGCATGAAAGAGCCGGAGATTTCAAGGTTATTGTGGCATCTTCGAAATAGAACAATAATTCCGGCCACGGACAAGAAGGCAAAGAACATCATTCTGGACATTGATAGAATAAAAAAAAAAGTTACTGAAGATTATGAAAAGGGACTCATCTGGTGCTGAGCTGCAAAAGTCAGACAGTTTTATGGGAGCATAACTCGTGACGGCTCCTTTCTAAAAGAATCTGCAAATTGTCATGAAAGGGAACATAAGAATTCTCCCTCTACATTAATCAGACTGAAGACAGAAGACAAGCACCATATCCTCCAGCTCCCCGCCGACGTGCTCAAACACCGAATCTCTTCCTTTCATCCCGCCAGCTGATTAGTTCGACGCGGCGCTCCTGGTGTGGAGCGCCGCCTGTTTAGCACATCCCTGTGTATTTCGATGACTGAGTGTGTTGTTGTGCTGCAGACACTTCCTCCATGGCTCCTCTAAGGTTTGATTCCTGCTTTGGGTGCAAGTGCGTCCGAGCCCTGAGCTCAGTCTCTTGGGGACTGCCAAAGTGCCCTTGAGCACAGTGCCAGATTACCGTGGAACCTCTGTTATTTGTCTGTTCATGTACAAATGTGTGTCTAAACAGAGAGGAGCATAATTTCCCCTTTGGGACTTAATTAAGTAGCTTCTTCTTTCTTCTTCTACAAAGTCTCTCTTCAGTGCCTCAGAAAGCGACGCTTTGGTGCCGGTTTCGGACTCACGCGGTCTCCCTCGGCGCCTCTTCGGGCCCCAGGTAGTCAAATAACGAAGCATCGATGAGTGCGCTACCTTTAGAGCCAGGTTAGGGTTAACGGTTGGGGTCACCCCCTGACCCGGATGATCAGCGCATCTTTATTTGACTACCTGTGAGAGAACGGGCTCCTGTGGGGCTGAGGTGAGGAAGGTCACACTGTCACAAACACTTCATCAGTTTCTTGGTTGAGAGAAAGGTCATCCTCGTTTTGTTTATTTGTCATTACATTTCAACATTTCTTTCTGCACTATGTACATGTTGCCTTCACAGACAATAGGAGAAATAAAATCCCAAAAACTTCAAATGTAAACGCAATAAAAAAAAGCAACTTTTCACAGACATCTTTCACACAGACATTTTTCCCAGAAAAACAGAGAAAATCATCCTGGCATTGAGGAGCGTGGTCAGACTTTGTTTTTGTCCTACACCAAACTGATTTAAACGCCAGCGGCGTTGTTTACCCACGAATGCATCGCGATCCATGCGATCCAAGCGCGTTCGTCACTGTCAATGGGAGTTTCGAGTTACGCCGATGACGATGGCATTTTCGTGGCCGGGAGCTCGCGGGCCGCCTCAGGGTATCTGTGAAAGGCTCCGAGGTCAGAAGGCTTGAAAAGCAGAGTAATGGCAGATCGGCTCACACGCAGAGCAAAGCAAAACAATCCCCCCCAAAAAAAGAACAGAGACTCGTTTTTTTGCATCCAGGGAGCAGATGCGTAGAAACACAGGCGGACTTGACGGGAAAAGTGTCTTATTAGCCAAACGACTGCAAGGTGGTTGTGCTATTTTGAGCAATGCTCTGGAGACGACACACTCTTTCAGAAAACAGCCATTACAGGGAACTAATTGTGCACCATAAATGTCAGGTATGACTAATGCAGGACCTGTGCAGGGAAGCTAGTGTCGTCTCTGGAGGCTCCGCTGCGTACCGGCTACCTCTTATAAACCAGTAAAAAAAGCCCTTCACTGGAAGCCAACTGGCTAAGAGGCTCAAACCTGACTAAATATCGTTGAAGGGGCTTATTTCATTCTCAATGCTTGATTAATGTTAAATAACACTCTGTTTTAACAACTGGATCAAGAATTACCGCTAACGGTCCTTTCACAGCTTGATATATTTTAATTTAAGGTTTTGTTGGTTTTTTTGGATCCCAGAGAAGCTCAGAAAGCCAATCAATCATGTCAAGCTAGCATAGCTGGAATCATGCAAAGAGTAATTGATCGCAGCCCTGAAGGATACACAACAACGCCATCTACCTGATTTCTAAGTTGCCCTCTCTGTGCCAACGGATGAGGGCGCGTTTTCGTTTCTGTGACACCGTTTTTTCTGACGATCTGGCTGCCTCATGTCTGTCAAAGGACGCAAAGGAACGCAGCTTAAAGCCACAATATTCAAGGTGCACATGGATGGTGGGAGACAGATGTGCACGCAGGGGGAAAAAAAAGAGGAATCATTAAAAACCCAAGCTGTATCTCACAAACAGGTTTCTTTCCGGCTTGTTGCAGGCCCCAGCTTGCTGTTTTCTGAGTGTTTCTTCCTTTTTTAAAGTCAAAGCTGTCTCTTGTTGTGATTCACTTCATTTCTCCGTCTCTACGAGGAAGTCGATGGGGTGTTTTTGTGCTGATGAGAAGAGCTTGTGGTCTATTAACGACGGTCATGGGTGGGAAAACCGGCAGGAAACAGCAGCAGGACTCCACACGGGCTCCATCTACACCCCAGGGAGAGGTTTCCAGCCGCACGTTTGTCCTCTGGTGAGACGTCTCTGAGGACGCTCACGTCAGAGTCCAGCGAAATGAGCCGTTTCCTTCTTTAGAAGAGTTTATCTGTAATGAAAAGGTCTTGGCGCGCGGCCCAAGGTGCTACTGCGGCGTGATCCCAGCTGCAGACCGCCATGGCGGGAGGCTGCGGGATGGGAAACGGCCCCACCCCCTTTCTTGTTGCCAACACTCGGACCAAACAAACAGACTCGAGTCAACGTCTCCAACCCGGGGTTCTTCTTCACGGTGTTGATATTGTACAAATGACATCATAACTTTGGAATGTTGAGGCCGACATGGACAGAAAAATGGTACCGTAAACCACAACCGTGTTGTTGTAAACGGCGCCTAAACTGCAGTTTTTTTTAATTTATAACATTCTCCCAAAAAACACACCACTTCCTCTTGCGATCCATCTGCTTCCTGTTCCTGTTGAAAAGCAAAATTCCAACGCCGTTCCCATGAAGCAATGGTCTTCCCAGCTCCATCGCCCCATGGTTGGGAGGCGTGGCCTCTATATGTGCCCCGGTTTGGAGAGGTAGGCGATGAGCGCGACCACCACCCCCACGTACACGCCGGTGCCTATGGTGATGGAGAGCGCAGCCAGGAACAGAGCCCGTCTGGAGGCAATGTTGGCCAGCGGGAAGTCACCTTTGTTCACCGCCTTGGTGGTCTGAAATGGAGAAAAGTACGAGGCTGTCAGATGTATTTTAGATGGTCCTCATGAGGAGGAGCGACCCATTTTTCAAAGGAATCGTAATTACAGAGGCGGTCGAGCACGTCTGTGGTCCCGCGTGTGGCAGGACTAAATGAAACCACGTCTAAGGAGCCAAAAGACGTACGCTTCCTGATCTGTGTTGAATTTGAAGTGAAGTGACCTATTGTAGCATGACGGCAGCAATAAATCCACGACATTCTTCTGCGAACTTATAGGGACAAAAGGCCACTTAAATGGCCTAGCGGAGCTGCAACCATAGCTCGATTAAGGTGCGCACGTAGACACGCTGAGCCGGTCCGCGCTGCTACCAGCATCAAACCAAGAGTAAGTTTTTTAATCCAAAATCTCGCTTACCAAGGTAAAATATGCACGTTAAGGCTGCTCTCACCCCAGATCAGAAGACAGTTCAACATTTACTAACAATATTGATAAATGGTAGCAAACTGTTGCTAGGTGACACAAACTTCCTCAGCGGTATTAAACGCCTCTTTTGTTCCACGCCGCCTGAGTGTGTTGCGGTTTCATCTCTAATCTGTTCTGCTGCAAACAGCCTCCTGCTGCGACTCGAATTAACAACGATCAGAGCGGTGAAGCCGACCAAAACATTAAAGTTTCAGGCTGTACACCCACAACAATGAAGCGAAGAGCCTTTGAAGCCGTCTGAGGACTTGGGTGATCATTATTAGAGTTCCATTTAACAAACATGTATTTTTTTTTAATGTATCGCCTCTGGCATGTGTTTCATCAAACTTTGAAAGGGCTCTCCTTTCTTTGTTTTAATCGGTTTATATCAATAAACATGTTTACTCGCAGAGTTAAGCCACTTCTCCATCCCAACATAATTAACTTTAACGGTTGTGTGGCCAATTTGGTTCTGATTCGCACTTCAGGGAAGAAAACAAACAAATCCTCAGTCAGTTTTGAGAAATGTTGGATAAGGTTGACTACTTCTAATTACATCATATTTTATAGTCTTGGTGTGCAAGCTGTGTATGCGTGTGTGTGTGTGTGTGTGTGTGTGTATGTCTGGAGACGTTGGATTCCTGCCTCACGTGACACCATTAAATCGGTATCAATCGCCTGATTTCTCGTTCAAACACATCAGTAGTCAGTTGGGGTGAGATTTACGCGTCGTGTGACACTAAGAAGCCAAGAGGAAGAAGAACGGGCTTTATCTGAGGCTCCAATGTGACAGATTTGAAACACCGAAGATGTTTCTGTCTGTTTGCGTCCCCGTGGAACGCCAGGCCAACGTCTGGTTAGCTTAAATGTGTTTGCCTGATGACTGTGCAGGTTTATTTGCTTGAAACAGTTCGACATAGATCAGCTTTAGCAGTTCTTTGCCATTATTATTATTAAATCACGCCCAAATAAGTAATTTAAAAGGTTCCAGCCTTCGGTAAGCCTGGAATTATTTCACGCCTACAGCAACACAACCGCACATTTAATACACCTGTTTAAAGCCCTACGCGTGTGATTTCCAGTAACGTGTAGCTCATTACCCTGAACATGAGACAATAATAAAGTCTAACAATATGAAGCCTCTTGAGCTCTTGTGAATGAGACGATGAACAGAGGCCACTTCAACCTGTAGAACGAATCGAAGGTCACTCGCGTGTAGGTGCGGGACGCCAAGACTCAGTTCACAGAAATATGATATTTTCTGATTTAAAAGGCATATTTTCAGCCGAGTGCACGCTGCTTTCCCGTGATGACAAAGAGCAACCCTCCAACCAGGCCTGAGAAGGTCAAGTGTGGTGTTGGTGGTGCAGGAAAACCATCACCCTCATCCTCTAACCACCGCCGCCACGGCAAAGCGAATACCGGCAACACGGTTGAAACAACACTTGGCCTTTAAATAAGCTCCAAAAAAACAACTTCACTTTTTTCGAGTGGCCCATCGTCGTTTCCAGCTCTGTGATACGAAGTTTTAACGTTAAAACAAGAGTTGAACCGGCCTGAAAGCAGAGAAATCTCGGTTAATCAGCTCCGGAAAGCAGCTCATCAGGCCTGAGTTAATGCTCTTATTGACAGAGGCATTGACGTATGGGCCGATTGGGCCTGGAGACTGATAGCCAGAGCTGAAAAACCCTTTGTTTTACAATCCGCTTTAGCCCACACTGTGCGGCAGGAGTGGGAGGTCGTTTTAAAGTTAATGAAACACATAAAAGGAACAAATAATCCCTTTAATGAGCCACACAGAGGTCAACCTCACACCTAATCGTTTTAGACTTTTCTCAGCTATTCCAAGAGCCCAAATATTCCCTCCCGCATCGCTGCTTGACGGTGTCTGTTACCTAGCAACACTTTCCTCCGCTCGTTTCACTGAAGGGAACTGAAAGGTGGACCAAAGGAGACGTCAGACGATGCCTCCTGTGAAGTGCACCAAACAGACGGACCATGTGCTAATTGCCGTCGCGGCTAAGAAGCCACTTTGAAAGACGGCGTCGGGGGAAACGGGAAATGGAAATCCACGTCTGGTGTTAGATCGCTCGCAGCACCGAGCAACCCAGCAACATTTTGTCGGGGAAGCGAGACCCAAAATGGGGTCCGCCAGGAGCCTCTCCATGGCTGAATTCCATCTGTTGGTATTTGGATCACGCTGCAGACGCCATAAATTGGAGCCATATGGGTTCTGCCTGAAGGAGAAGTGAAAGTTGTCGATCGGTACGCGTCCCCCGTGCAGATCGGGCCGTCCACCCCGTCACCGCGGACTTCACAGCCGAGATGAGAGCGTGTCTCTGCTAAAGGCTCAGCATGCAGCAGGGACAGGCGGCCATGTTTCTGGTGCAGATTCAGGCCTCACGTCCAAACAGTCAGGGAAGCTTCCAGCGCCGACAGAACCCCCGAAGACAGCCATCATGCAGCAGAGGACACCTTCATTCTCTGCCCCCCCAGCCCCCCCAGCCCCGCCCTCCCCGCTGGAGAAGGTCTGAGGTATAATAAGGCTGGAACGCGGATGCTCTGCGTGTGCGCCGCCTGGCCGGCGTAGCATCTGAGCCATACGTGCGCGCACCAACGCCCGGCTCCAACCCGGTTTCTTTTTTTTCCTTGCGCACGGCGACGCACGTCCAAATACAAATTCTGTTTCACGCTAATAATGAGCCGGCTGGGTTTCCTCCATCATGATGAGCTGTGAAATGACTTCAGACGAGGTTCGTCTGCAGAGAAGCATTTATCAGCGATTAAAAAAAAAAAAAAAAAGCCGCTCACCCTCTTAAAGGAAATAAGTGAAATTCAATTCCATCACGCCATCAGGTTGGGAGCTAATTTTCTCTCGCTATTCAGGGTATTTGCATCGTTACTGTGCGTGCGTGTGTTTGTGTGTTGGGGAGGGGACAGAGTCTTGAAACTCTAAAACACTCCTGTGCTGCTAGCGCGGTCTCTAGAGTCAGACTGGAGGTCGTGGCGGCTCAAGGAGTGTGTCCAGACCCCTGAGGTCAGGTCTGGAAGCCGGGTGTGTTGGCAGGCGCCTGGCACCCTGGCCTCCATGACCCAGATCTGGAGAACCAGGTTAGCCCACTGGCGGCTATTTATACCCAGCGTCAGAAAAGCTTGACTGACCCGTTTCAGGCCATGTTTCATCGACGTGAGGCGACTTTAAAAAAAAATGAGGTTTTCGAACCATTGGGACCATCCAGGTCGACAGAAATGTCAGCAGCCTCTTTTATTACGTACTTCACATTTACAACATGAGAACTGAGGTCATGACTTCATGACCAAGCCTCACAATAATCACCAGCAGTTAGCTTTAGCTCTATTAGCGCGCGATACGATGCTCTCTCAGCAGACAAGAGTTTAGCTTCTTGTGTAGTTAGCTGTGGCTAATGTAGGGACTCTGTCACACCAGAGGGACCAATAGTTTTCCACCCACCCTCCAGCTTTTTGTAACGTGTCATCCCTCTTTGTTGAAGGACGAAGGTCAGCAGCGTCAGAAACACTCCTCTCAGCGCAGACGTCACAATGGCGCAGACCTTCACACACAGCCACATTTCAGCTAAAGTTGCGCAGCGCCGTCATTCGGAATCCTGAGGCCTTGAGTCTTTTACGAGGCTCCCTGATAAAAATGAAGACCACTGAAGTGAGTTATTGGCCTATAAAACCAAGTGACTGCAGACTCCTCGCTATATCTTTTGCTGACAGAAAAGATAGGGCGGACGACTGGCAGACAGGCCATCCGTCCCGAAACAGTCAAATTAGCGCTTGACGAGATATTTCACTAATTGTCTCGATCCAGCTCCTCACACACACAGAGAAGCTCGTTAACCTGTAGGTGCACATGTATGAAGGGATTATATACATCCAGCATGGTTGCTGAATTTGAAAAACTCTACATTTGTAGCATTTGGGCTAAGCAAGAGTACAGATTCATTAGTGCAAAATAAAGAAAAACTGACCCATTAGTGTTTTAGAGTTGTTTTTTTCCTTCCAACGCAATCTGATGCTTATATTTGCATAACTTCTCCTTTCCAGCCCGGCCACAGCTGCCTACCAGGGCTGAGAGCACATCACCTCTAAGACTCTGGCGCACCTTTAATTGGCCTCACCTTCAATCCCCACTCTGACAGCTCCTTGAAAGTGATTTATGCGGGAGTCTTTCGAAAGGTGGCTTTCAACCTGTTTACGGAGCATCAGGCAGTCATTACGCACTGGCCTTGAGTTACTGATGGGTATCTCAGTGAAAACAGCCTCTACAGTGATGGATTTTCTATTGTGTGACAGTAAATTTAGGCGAGTTCTTGGTCTTTATTGCATCAGATGACGACAGTTAATAGTAATTTTAACTTATGCAGCTAACAGATCACAGCCTTGGAGGCCCGTGTGTTGCGTTCGCTTACCCCCTGGGAGAAGTAAAAGGCTGCAATGCCCAAAGGCCAGAAGCAGCAGAGCATGGAGAAGATGGCCAGGCCCAGGTGGTCCCGAGGAGGAACCACAATGAAGTTGTCCTCGCTCTCGCTGTCGCTGGAGCAGTCGGTCTGTGCAGAGGAGAGAAACGCAGCTCAGGACACATCTGGTTTGCTTTCTTAGCCACAAATTGAAGTTTTTCTTGATTTTCATGCTACATCAGGGACATTTGGGATCATACGTGTTTCTGTTGACGCGCAAACGGTGAAAAAATCTGCATTTAGGAGAATTTTTCAGCCTGTTTACATTATTCAGAATCAGCTAAACTGGCTGTGGGCCCAGGCTTTCTATCAATAACGCACTGATGAAGACAGCAAACATACATCATTTATTAACAGGGACTCGCTCACGCCGCCATTTCCTGCCGCTGCAGATTCCGCCGGTATGAATTGGTCACCGTGGACCCTGAATTTGAAAGACGCTGCAATTCATTTACACAAATCATTTGGACGCACTTAGAGGTGATTTTCAAGTCAATTGGCTTCAGTGGAAAAACAACAACCGAAAACAAAAACTAATTTGTGTAATGAGAAAAAGCACTGACGTGCCTCCGCATCCAGCATCATTTACTTTCAGATAATGTCACACTTTGTTTCCGTGGACTCTTTCCCAATGGCCCATTAGTTTCCCATTAGCTTTTTGATATGCATATTCCGGCATTCCTGCATCTGAACAACAGATGGAATAAAATAAAAAGCTACGCCTGACGTGACGCTGCGTTTCCCTTCAGATGTGAAATTGGATTGCTCCGACACACCTTTCCAGTCTTATGAAACTATTTCACGCTTCGTGTGACAGTGGTGACACGGAAGCGAAACGCCCGCAGTTAAAGGGAGAACATCACATCTGCGCTCTCCTCGGCGGTAACGGATCCTCAGCCAGGGCAGAGACCAGAGTTTGAACCCGAACAGCGACGGCGGCAGAAGGGGGCCGAGATTCTCCGATCAGGGTCACGGGTTCAGACTCAACCTTCTGGTTTTGACCCATTTGAAGCGACAAACACAATGATGAAAGCTACATCAAAGAAATCAAAAACTAAAAAACTCAATGATAAGTCAGCGTTAGCAATGCTAAATGTCCCGCTAACTATCCCTGAATAAGACGCAGCTACATGTCTGGTGTTGAGTCTGTAGCTCTGAATCCGTCTGCATGTGTGTTTATTCTGTTTTTTGGATTGTGGCATTTAGAAGCGTGCAGGGATAATGTGCTGATCTGGGATCAGATGATTGGTTTATAACAAACGCTGTTGTTGCGTCTATCAGCTGAATACCACGCAAGCGAGTGTGCGGCCCAGTTAATGTTTAATTTCTGTAACCAAATGAGAGTATTTTGGGTTTATCTGCTTTGCCCTGAAGCTGCCGTGTTAATAGTTATTAGCTGTTCGACTGTGTGGGACCGACTGATTTAATTGTTGGCGCAACACAGCAACTGATTTAATTCAAATACAGACCAGCGAAGAACAAAACTTTTTGATTTAACCGGGAATTTTCTATGTATTGCCAAGTTTCTGCTCGTATAAATATAATAATCGATTGATGGATATATACGTGTACGTATTCATTGTAATAAAACGCTGAAAGGAAGAAAAGGTCATAACAGAGCAGAACACAGCCTGCATTCTGCATAATGTCACTCTGCCATCATGGCTGCAAGCAGTGTTGGTGCAATCTAAGAGCGTGCTCTGCTCCGCGCCTCCAAGCTCCCTGGCAATATCTGTCTCTCACACACACACACACACACACACACACACACACACACACACACACACACACACACACACACACACACACACACACACACACACACAAACTTTTAATTTCAGCAGCCGTGCAACAGCTCTGTTCCTCTGCTTTGTCCTTGAGGATCCCTCTTCAGATCCCAGTCTTTGAAATGCTGATGAACGTGGATTCGTGTTATGAGAACTGACTTCTTGGTTTAGATGTCACGAGGTCCTACAGGGAAAAAATGAATATATAATTCCATTACCACCCGAGCAATCCCCCCCCCCAAAAAGTGTTTTTATGCTAATTGGAAACACAAGGTTGGATCTTTGAAGCCGTTTGTTTGAATGTGAAACAAACCTCGACTAAAAAAACAAAAACAATGAAGAAAATACCGTGTTTTTTTTTGCCATTTAATGAGACAGGCCTCTGGAAAACCGGTCAGAAGTGGAATGAGCTTGTTTAGGAGGCGACTCGGTCAACAACTGTTTCAACCACAAACGCTCTGGAAAAGTGTGGGGATCTGCGTCATCCTGCCTCAATGCTACGCTGAATCCCCCCCGCGCTTGTCCGCGGCGGCACATTCTGATGCAGCATCAGTGGAAGAGGCGCTCGGGGCCCCGTGGCTCCGTGAGTAATTCCAGGTTAAGAGCCTGGCGCCCTGATGTGGCTGGAAGATGGTGTGTGGGTTTGTAATTCCCCCGTTAGGCTGATGGAGGGGGCGGAAGAAGACATCTCAGCTTTAGAGCGCAGTTAATCACAGGGTAGGTGATTTCAACGGGTCGGCCGCCTTCAGAGGTCCGGCCCACTCGGGGGAACGACTCCGCAGGTGTGTGTGTGTGTGTGTGTGTGTGTGTGTGTGATCACGCTGATAGGAGTCTTGTCATGATGGACGCTCACATGTGTTCCGTTTGTGCTCGGATGTAGAAGCTGCTGGGAACTGGTGAAAATATTTGCTTCCTCTCTCTCTCTCCCTCTCTCTCTCTCTCTCTCTCTCTCT
>BJFM01002211.1:59437-81095 GCA_016586285.1 Arothron firmamentum | reverse complement strand
CACACACACACACACACACACACACACACACACACACACACACACACACGTGCAGTGAATCCTCAGCTACAGGTTCCTCTGCCAGACGGACCCAAGAGTCTGGAGACGTGTCTCGGGGTAAAAGAACTGCCATCAATGTGCTGAGGCCTGGTGTCCCCCAGCTGCTGGTGCAGGGCTAAATCACAGGCAGGAAAAGAGGAGCATCACCTCTCTCTCCCTCCTTAGCGTCTGCGGAGCCTCCTCGCTGCCTCGGCTCCATTTGGAATGTGTTAACCAAATCTGAATGCGAGAGTTCACACACACACACGAGCAAGAAGAGGAGGATAAATTATCCTGAATGAATGACTCACTTCTGCGCTCACTTCCCATCTCTCCTTCTTTGCTGTGTTTACAGCGTGACCGGTCCGCCTTTACGCACGCTCTGGCCACACGCAGAAGCGCAGAACACAGCTTGGGTGGAGAACTTCGGGTCCGAAATCACATTTTGGTTGCTGCGCAAGGGGGATTGCTCCTGAAACTGCGGAGTTGATCCTTCCCGCGCAGCCGACGCAAACATTTGTGACGGTCAAATCTACACGCGTATTTGTGCGCACGAACACTTCACGGTTTAGGGTTTTACAGCTAGATTAGAGCGCACCGGGAGGGACAAAAAGAAAGACGACAAACCAGCTCAAGAGCTTACCTCGTGAGTTCTGCTCAGTCCAGATACTGTTTGGGAGACGCAAACACTCGCCTGTTTGCGTCCGTGCGTTATCATTTCTGGGATGCTGAAGGTGTCGCCCAGGGAAGAAGGCATCTCACGGACTTTTCATCTGAAAAAAACTGCAGATCATTTCGCAGAGACCCGGTGGTTCCGCCGCCGTCATACTCTGGCGAGCTCTCGCTTTGTATGACTGCGTCCCTTTGCGATGCCGGCAGAGACAGATGGAATGTAGAGAACTTCAATGTGAGAGACGTGAAAGGGTCCTGGCAGTGTTAGCAGAGGCAGGATTGAGAGGAGGAGGAGGAGGAGGAGGAGGAGGAGGAGGAGGAGGAGGAGGAGGAGGAGGAGGAGGAAGGCGGTCTGATGCGCTCTGCAGCGCGCACAGACGGAGAGAGAACAGCGTCCACCCTCCCTGAACGCATCTGCGCGTTCACTTTCACCGACTTCCAGTTGAGTTTAATCTCCTCTCAGAGTATTTTTCTACAAATCATCGACAGACAGCAATTCCCAAAGTCCTGAGTATGGCGGAGAACCGAAATAATTCCAGACAGGATTGATTCCGCAGCAGCCTCTGTGGTCTGCGAGGGCTTTAAAAATAGCTGTAAACACCAACAGGATCATGGCTGATGGAGCACTCATCAGCTCTTCGAGGAAAAGAACACTGAACCTAGAAAAGGGTGACTGCGTGGGTCTGCTGAGCTCTCTGAGCCAGAGTGGGCGGTGATGTCAAAGAAATCTGAGGCTGCAGCTGAAATCTGTCAGTTCAACTTAATTAACTTCAAGGACGGAAGTGGGGAGGAATGCCCTCAGGGTCACCAGATACGCTTCCGAAGTTACAGTTCCTGGTCTTCTCCAGCGTCAGCATGTCATCTCAATCACAATGTGAAGACGGCCATGCTTTAACCGCCAGAGAGCAGAGCTCTTTTTTTGTGTGTTATTTTGTTCACAACCTCCTTAAATATCTTCGTCTGACCAGTATCTTCCTGTCAGAAATGCATTGCGATGCGCACGTTAGCTTTGTCATTTGCCGCCATGTTCCGCGCCCCCAGAGCGGCCGCGGGCGCGGAGAGGTCAGCGCTCAGCTCGAGTCGCCGCATCTGTCTGAGCGGCCTTCAAAGGCAGCCGCGGCAGCGTTTTCTGGGATCTTAGTCTCATTTGACGCCACATAAGTGGCGTCCTGAACACGCTCCCGCCGGTTTGATCTCCACCACCTTTGCAACGGGGGACTGCAGCTAATGGCGTCTCGCTCCTTTCATGTGCGGCGTTTGAGTGGATGCATCAGGCAGCATCAGAGGGGCGAGACGCTTGTCCGACCGCTGACGAGGGACAAGAGTGGAAGAGAAGAACGAGAGCTGTTCCAACAGCCTGATGCTCTCAGCCTGCAGCATCTTTTCTTTCTGCTTCCTCTTTTTGCATCCATTTTGTTACCAAACGTCTTGTTTCCTCCAGACGCCGTATCTTCACGGCCGTAAGACTCAAAATAGTTTCAGTTCACGCGCCAGCTGCACCTGAGACCTCATCAGACGCCCGTCAATCATCACACACGGCTCTTCCTCCAGCCTCTCTGCAACCACAGCTCCCCTCACGCCTGTGTGTGTGTGTGTGTGTGTGTGTGTGTGTGTGTGTGTGTGTGTGTGTGTGTGTGTGTGTGTGTGGAACATCAGGTTGCTAATGCACCTGAGGGCACGTCTTGCATTGCAGATGGGCTGCACGATCCAATTTGTTTGGATTTGCAGAACACTGATGCCGGAGTGCAGCAGGTGGTCAGAGGACCTGGAGGTGGTCTTCACAGGCCCTGGATCTGCTCTCCTGCAGGTTCCTTTGCTTTTCAGTAAGAGGTTGACGTCCCGCCTCTAAAGGTCCCTCCCCTCTGGGCTCCTCGGTAGCGTCATCTTCAATCTTAGCGTTCAGCTGCCACAGGGAGAAACAGCCGGGAATATAAATGAGCTTTAATGTGAAACAGGCAGACAACGATGATGTCCGAGCGGCCTCCCCTCACAGTGGCTCTATTAAGGCCGCAATTTCAGCAAGTAATTGCTGAGCAAAGGTAATTGCAAAATGGACATATTAAGGCAGCCATGCGAAATAATTTCCTCCATGGTGACAACGGCAGCGCTGGGCCGCTGCTGCAACAAAGCCCTCCATCTATCCCTCATTATGGATCCCAGAATAATCAATGCAACAGCCGAGAAAAACAGTCGGGCAAGAAAACCCACCCTGAAAATCAACCGCAGTTGCGACGGCACAGATTAAACACTAACAGGAATTAATTTGAGATTCATTTGGTATTAATCTTCAGGTCGAGCTGGGCTTAGCCAAATCCCTGCCAGCACGGGGAGAGCAGTTTCAGGTTTAGCCTCCTTTTGTCCTCTTTATACGCCCAATATTAAACTACATTGTGTTATTCTAGTTCTAGCACATGCATCGTGGGTCTAATCTGCGCGTATTTACACATGTGCAAGCCCTGCATGTGTGAACACGCGCGCCGTCGCGGTCACCGATTGTTTCTGGAATCGGTGCAAATAAAACACTCCAGATCTCGACAGCCCCTGACTTTCTCATACCGTCGCAAAAGTGCTAAATATAACAGCGACAGGGAGAGAAATGGTTTTTGGGTGGCTTCAAATCCCTCCCAGCTCGGTGTGCACAATTAGCTGCAGCGCCGAGGCTGCGAGCTGAAGCCTTTGAGGGTTTTTCAGGCAGTGAAGAGACAGAATTGGTGCCTGAATGCTATCAACACAGCACTGTTACCCTCTGAAGTCAGCACACAAAGGAAAGCAGCCTTTTTTCTTTTTTCTTTAATTGTTGTCTCATCTCTGCCTTAAAGTCTGCTTATGTGAGGCGCAGCGGTTTGAATTCAATCCACCGTTTTATTTTGGGGTTTTTTTCGGACTTTGTTTACACATTGGCGAGATTTTCACCATCAGAATAAGAGAAGATCACAGCGGCTTTTCAGAGGCGGCTTTTAACAAGAGCGGGAACAAAAAAAAAAAAGACAGAGAGAAGGTCTGTGAATTTTTAAGCCCAGAGCAGAAGCGTCCGCGCCGCTCACGCAGCGCTCAACCTGAAGGAGGTCCGAGGTCTTTTTGAGAAGGTTCCTCTTCTTTCAGAAACTCAGGTTGGCGGCGCCGACAGCATCAGTCGGATCAGCCGGATTCACGGTGCTGATCCAAAGCTGTCTTAGATTCTTTATGGTTCTGCCACCAAATCCAGGCCAGTTCAGCCCACTGGCCTTTTTGTCCAGCTGATGTTTTATTTGAATTTAATTTCAGCCTGAAAATGTAGATTTTTTTCCCCCCCTTTTTGCATCAATTAAAGCAACAAACGTCTCCTTTACTTATGTTGAGCTTGAGCGTTCTGCATCATGATTATTTGCACACTTGTCTCCTGCGGCTATGACAGCCTCCTGTCACAGCGGAGAAAGCAGTATTTATCTTTTACTACGTAATCTTTGTTTCCGCCTGATGGTTTAACGAGTAGTTTTCAAGAAAATGGAGGAAAGTCAGCTGCTCAGTCGCAAATAACACGACTATTTCCAGTCTTTAACTGACTCGACAGGTTCAAAGTTTCATGACTGGTGTGGATGAAATGACCCGACACTTGAAATTGCAGCCATTATCCAGACGCTGAGACAGACTGAATGGCTGGGCTGAGACGGGTGAAACCTCTCTGGACGGGCTCGACCTGCAGGAGAAGCTCCAGCGGTCCTGTCAGGGAAGACAAACCGCCTCCACCTGCCTGGCCCCTTTTGAGGTGTGACTGCTTCAGCCTCCGTCCAGTCACCCAGCGTAGGGCCCCTCCCGGTGAGAGGGGCAGAAGCAGCTGCACCGACTGCGCAGCTGAGCGGATCCATCCTGGAGTAAAAGCACATTTGCTCTCCAGTTAAGGACATTCCCTTTAGAAACCAACTCGGCAGAAAACTCCCACACATTTGCATGAAATTGCGTCTCAGGGGACGTGGGACCTAATTTCCTCATCCCTGGGTTCTCAGCCGAGCCTCTGGCATCAGCCGGGCTGTGATTGGCAACTGTTTAATGAGGAGCCGTGCGCCTTTGATTAGCGCGCCGCTGCTAATGAGCAGCGGGTCCGCTCTGGCCGATCAGCAGAGGGTAAAGTGCAGGGTGTTTATCTCCAGGTAATCAGCAGGACGGGGTCAAAGGGCACTGGTGATGCAGCAGAGCAAGAGTTCAGACTCAGACGCATCAACGAGCCTGAATTAGTTTGAAGGCTCTAAAAGCTGAAGAACAGCTGGGGCTCCTGCAGCTTCGGACTGATGGAGATCAGCTCAGGCTCACTGGTAGAGGGTGCAGAAGACCAGGGTCTGACTACAATTACTCGCTCATCCTGAACAAAGAAGAGGTTGGTTTGATTCTCTGGAATCATCCTACGTCTCCATCATCTTCCTCATCGGACTCGCTTAAGAATTCGCTCATTTTTGCGACTTCCATCCGGTGGTTCAAGGATTTTCCTCATATACACATATATACACACACATACACTCACACACATACACACTCAACTCTGCGACAATCCTCAGCGGCCATATCTGCGCCGGGACCCACGCCAGCGCCGGAGGCCGGCCCGGATTACCCGGCAACGCGAGCGGTTTTGCACGTCCAGACCTGAGACTCCACTTCAGATGAGGACGCAGCGGTTGCGTAAGCCTGCGCAGCAGATCTCCGGGGTAATCACGTGAACCGACATGCGGCGCTTACACTGGTAATACCAGAAGATCTGAATCACATCAGACTTTTGGAGGCCTGGATGCATCTTTTAATCTGCGGATTTAAAATGACTGGATTTTCTCCCAGAGAGAGAGACAAGCCGATGCTCCAAAAATCCATTTGTTTTTTCCATGTTGTCCAAATACGTTCAAATATGTATATGTTTAAAGAGTGAAAGCAGGCTTTCTTGACTCTCTCACCTGGGCTCGTTTTTCCTGGGCGTTCCTGCTGTTCCTCTGCCTCTGCGGTAAGAATAGCAACACAGCCGAGCGGTTTCTCTTCTTCTCTGGGCTCCTCGGAGCTGATCATAAACGCTGAAGATGGAGCTGGGTGTCAAGGCGCATTTCTGTCAGAAAACACTCTTCAGGCTACGTGAGTGTACTTCTGAGTGTTCCTGGAGTCACCTGGAACATCTGAGCAGATCTCTGGATAAGCCAGAATAGGCGACAAGGGGCTGCGGGAGACACACACACACACAGACACACACACACCCACAAGAGAGCCAAACATCAGAGCTAGCTTTCACTGGTCTTCAGCGAATGCATTGCAGCTCCTTCTGACCTTTGCCTGGCTGTTTCTGCAGGACTGATGTGCTTTACTCCACTTTTTTCCTCACAAACTCTGTCGTCATTCCAGCGTGGCTCGGCTGGAACGGTGTAATATTCACAGATGTGTCCGCTCGTGACTGTGTTCATAATCCTGGCAAGCAGGAACACACTACAGGTATTAATAACCCAGATTTTTCCAGCGCTGCTCGAATCTAAAATCACGCGTTGATCACGAGCTCGTCTCTCTTGTTTTTTGGTCCGTGCCAGAGGCCTGTTTACGCAGACGGCGTGATCCCACGGCGGCAGCCGGCGGCACACTCTCCCAATCAATTACAAGAAATTACACGCTCCAACAGCGGTGAAAAGGTTGGGGAACATTTGTTTCTTTCTAATGCCCCATCAGAATTAAAGCATTTAGCATCTTTCACCAGACCTAATCTCTATCTGCAGAACGCTAATGAAAACGGAGGGAAATTCACAATAAATCTCCTCTTATGTTGCAGGAGCTGCTGAAAACCCTCAGATTTTATAACCGATATTATAACTGAATAAGCCTGAGGTGGAATTTGGGAATGAAGCCGGTCTTGGAGTCACTTTCTCAGAGGTTTGACTTTTCGGATCGTCTATAAGCACGTAAAACGCACGCTCGTCAGCCCACATCCCGATTGAAAGGGACCAGAATTAAATACATTTCCTTCTTTGGTTCAGTCAGAAAAAAAGGAGGCGATGAGTACGAACCTGCCAGCATTCACGGATGATGACTGGCCGCATTCATTCCGCCCTGCTTTTCTATTTTTCATCTTGTTTTGATATCAGATGTAAATATTCTGGCACCCAGCTGACGCGCTGATGTTGCAGAGAATCACTGAAATGATGATGAGAGCTTCGACAGCAAAAGGAAGAGAGAGCGTGGCCATCATCCTTCCAGGACGGAAATGAATCATGTTTGATGCTAAGTGCTAGTTTATACACAGTCATCACCGTGAAGACGGCTCTCGAAATAATTTCTCTTGTGATGCATCGGATTTCTGATCAGAACTGAGAAGGTGCTGATGGGAAAGAGCACCAGCGTGTCCGTCAGGCCGAACTCAGAACTTCGACTCTGACTCCAGGGGGCAGGAGGGTTGGCGCTGAACAGGCACTGCAGGACGGTCACGCTGCGTCAGCAAACCTGCCGCTCACACAACTCAGAAAACAGGATGTGATCAGACACAAGTCGAGAGATTTGATGTGCTGCAACAACCAGCCGGTCAAACAAAACACAAGAGAACGCCGTTTTTACCAAAAACTACGTGCCGTCGTTGCGTCAGAGAGTGTAGGCACACAAATGGACATTAATGGAGATATTTATGCCTGTTTTTCTCAATTAAAACACTGGAAAGGAGAGAAAAGGACATGAAATCAATAAGATGAACAACTGTGAAAGGCACGGCTGATGGCAGGCAGGATGGACAAAAGCAGCGACGCGACGATCAGCGGCGAAATACTTCCACACACAGCACAAATGGTGAAAAATCAGTCTGAAACCACAAAAATCCACCTCCCGGAGACCACAGATGTCAAAGAATGTAACGATATTTGTTTTTTTTCCCCATAACACAAACACAGTTTTGTAGAACAGTTGGCATGGTGTGTGCTAACTCTAATCAGGCTGGACCTCCACATAGCACGCAGCCGGGTTGTGCGTTCCAGGAATAGCGTGTTCGTTTATGTCAGCATCTCCATCCCTCCCTGCTCCTGCTCTCCAAATCCTCATCCCTGAGCGGACGCCGCTCGTTTTCCCTCCATTATGCTGTGAAAAGCTGAACGGGCGAAACGAAGGCGCCAAAAAGCGCCTCAATGGCTTTACAAGCTGCCCTGTTTCTGCCGCGGTGCGACATTGTTTACCGAGCTAATGCTTTTAATCAGCTTACGGCCGCCTAGCGTCGTATTTTAACCCGCGTTTGGGTG
The DNA here is from genome assembly GCA_016586285.1 of Arothron firmamentum. NCBI lineage: Eukaryota > Metazoa > Chordata > Actinopteri > Tetraodontiformes > Tetraodontidae > Arothron > Arothron firmamentum. The sequence goes on along the minus strand of BJFM01002211.1, from coordinate 73,170 downwards.
TGAAGACTGTGGTGGAAGCAGCCCTGCAGCAGAGTGACAGACGGAGCCCGACGGCCACTGGAACCTGCTCAGAATCCAGAATCATGGGAGGGCGCGTCGGGCTCGGATGATCCCAGCCGTCTGGGTCTCGGTGCCCCCCCTCCAGCGTGGGGATGCTTTTTGATTACAAACCGGTGTTTCTCGGAGGAAACCTGATTGGGAGCCGCTCGCCTGACAGCTCTGTCACGTCCGCGCCGGCTCACGTCCACGCACGCAGCGTGCGTAAACACAAGCGGCCATCTGACAGGACCGATGAAATCTATTTCACAGCGTTACCTCATGTCCAATTCAGCCTGACAAATCCAGCAGCTTACATTTGCTGGCGTGACAACAGCGTTCATGTGGCGCTCCATTAACTTTTAATTCTAGTGATAAATCAAAGCGGGAACAACGGGTGGGAGATCCACAGACGCGCGTGTGATGCTTGTTGTGTGTAATGTTGATTTGAAAGGGACAGATGCTGTTGCTTCCACCAGGATTTTCCATTTTTTATGGAAATTTCTGATGAATTTCCACTTAGACGGCCTTTCTTTTCCAGTGTGATTAAAACAAAAGCTTGTTTGTTTGTTTTTCATTCTGAGGTTGGCATTTAAAGCGAGTCGGAGGCGCCACAGACTCCTCCAGAAATGAAGGAGCCTCCGGTGTCGGGCGTCTGGAACGGGCGTCCGCCGTCTCCCAGCAGATAAATTTAGTCTGCAAAATGTCAACTTCTGTCGTGCGCTTTATTTGAAATGCACAGGAGGTGAGCCTGGCGCGGAAGCGTGCGCGTACCAGCTCCCCTTTCAGGGGAGACACTGCTTATGAATTCGATCAGATGCGGAAACTCGTATTTGGCCAGTCTTGCGGGGTTCAAGCATCCGCGGGACTCATTACCAGCAGCGCACCAGGCGTGCATATTTAAATTATATTACAGCCTCTTATGTTGCAGATGGACTAAATTATAATTTTACAGTGGAACATGGCACATCATTTGTGGCTCAGTGAGTAGCGCTATTGTTCAAGCTAATGAGCGCCAGAGATGTGGATTCCATTTCTTTTGGTTCCTGAAACGTTGCCGTTTGCTTTAGGATAAGGATATTAATTCATAAAATGCCTCCCCCCACCTCTTTGGGTGCACTATAGGTTATGACCTCCTCCTGCTCCTCATCCTCCAAAGGTCAAGACAGGGTTTATAAATGGGAGGAGATGCTCGATTCTCTGCGCTGACTAACAAAAAGTGATGAGACCGAAGCGTTTTTAAGCGTGACATTACATCAGAACGTGGCTGGTCCTTCACTCCACTGGGAAGCATCTGTGGTTTTATTCCTCTCATTCATGTAGAACTTTAGTGACAATATTAGAAAAAAATGCTGTTATTCAGGCACCACAGCTGATAAATGCTCTACTAGCACGGCAGCAGCAGCCGGTAATTAGATTACTGGCCTAACGCTGCTTTTTCCGGATTATCGCATACAAAGTTGTGGTTATGCTGGTATTATTTTATTCATCCATAATAATATCCCAAATGTTTTTCAGAGCCTCCTCCACAGACCCGGGATAGGAAGACGCGGCCCGACGTGTGAGAAGAAGAAGAAGCAGATTTAGAGGTTCGGCTTGTCCGCCAAGACAAAAGCAGAACATTCCGTCGCAAAAATACCGAAAACTAGAGGAGCCGGACGATCCATCATCCCCAGCAGATGCACTGACACGTGTAGGATGTGCTCGCAGTGGCCCAGAAACCAGGAGTCAGAGAGCCGTCAAAGCACCTGGCTCGGGGCTCCGGGGCCGCGGTGCAGAGTTGGCTACGCAACATGAGTCGCCTCGGACAGGCCAGCAACAAGAGATCCGGCCCATCGAGAGCGAGTCAACGTCCGCGGCTAATAGCCAGCGTAGGCTGGCTAACGAGCTGCCGGTGCGGCTGACTGGTGGGCGTGGCGCAGGCGGAGTGATCGAGCCCTCCTCCATTTGTGACCCGCTGGTATTTCTCTCTGTTCTCCGCTGGGCGCCACAGCGGCGGACCATCAAAGGGAATGATCATCAGCGGGGCACACCTCATTTGTTCCTCATTTTGTCTTTCCTGCGTTCTCCGACTCCCCCCAACCCCCCCCCAACCCCCCACCCCCCACCCCCACCCCCACCTATGTGGCTCCGCTGTCCTCAGGAGCAGCAACCTGCAGCTGCATTAAGGCCACTCTCATCCGTGTGGCGGGCTGGAATGGGACGTTCAATGGCTTTTTCTCGTTTGCCGGCTGAGAGGGCCGTGTATGTGCTAATGGAGTGACCGAACACACACACACACACACACACACACACACACACACACACACACACACACACACACACACACACACACACACACACACACACACACACGCACACACCAGCTATCTTCACCGAACAAGCTCAACTTTTCAGGAATCTTTTGATGGTTTCAGCGGCGGAGGTCAGGACAACCTCCTAGATGGACCTGAACACTGCGCACGGTGGCGCTAATGGGTTTGGACAGATATCCGTTCAGAACGGAACCAGCACAGTGGACGGTGATGTTTTTGAAAGGGCTCATTGTGACACGAGGACGCTCGGTGGCTGCAGGGTCAGCGTGGTCTTCGGGTCGCCCATTCAGCAAAAAAAGGCCCCCAACGGCCATTATTTCAACACGGCAACGGTGGAGATTTTACCCACTTAATGTCCATCCATCCATCTATCCATCCATCCATCCATCCATCCGGAGGCAGGAGCATACCAGTGCGAAAGCGAGCAGCCTCCTCAAAGAGGGAATCAAACCTGTACGCCTGGCAGCAAACCAGTACCGCCCCAAACAACGGCCGCTTGGGCGTTCCCGACAGCTCCGCTGACAGCGATGGATCCATTCACAACCGCTGATCCATCACGACTGAACAGTTATGACAGCTTCCATACACGTAACCCCGCGCACGTGTCTCCTGTGTGCGTCCAGTCGATCCTTGTCAGTCAGACGTGTGTAATTAAGGCCAGCTCGTGTGTGTCGGAGGTGAGCTCCGTCTTCAGCCGCCTCTCTCGTATGCTGGTCCATGGTCACGCGGCGCCTCTCCCCTCGGAGGAGGTTCCATATCGGAATCAGGCGGCCAGAATTCCATCGATTCGTGAGCGTCGGCTAGGCAGATTGGCGCCTTCCTCCCCAAATTGTCACGGTAGCAGATCTAAGAGTCTGCCTCTTTCCAAAATGAGCCTCCAGGCAACTGTCAGTCACAGAGAAGGGGATTCAAAAATGAGAATTTACGAGCTGTTTCAGTCAGTCAGGAAGCACTTACATGCCGCCAGAGTCAGCTGATTAGGCAGAGTAAAAGATTGATCGGCCGCAGAGGCCGGTTTTACCAAACAGCCAAATGCGGGAGCAGTACGGTCGCGCCAGAGTTTTCAGATCCACCATCGGCTGGGACTGAGCAGGAGGCGGATCCAACCGGCCGGACTCTGGATGCACCTCTGCTGATCCATCTGCTGCTCCCACCATCTTGGTTTCATCAGTCAAAGCAACTGGTTCCCACTCTGAACCGGATCATTGGTTGTCTGGTGAAATAACCGGCGCTATCGTTGCCGGGCTGATGTTGAAAGGCTGCTGAATTAGCCAGCGAGTTGCTATCCGACTACCAGCAGCCGTTGGGGCTGCACACGTGGGTCGGCTGACAGGCTGACAAAGCGCTGTAGTTGCTACCTGCCGCGATCCGTCCCAAACCGGCTCTCGGACCCGCAGATACCTGCCGAGCACCCACGGCCATCAGGTGGGCAGGTGCCAGATGGACGCCAGAGTGTGGAGCAGCAAGCACCCTGGGCTGAACCCACCCGTGGATCCTCCTGGGAACGTTTTTCTGCTTTTGGAAGTGGGTCCAACAGCAGAACAGAGCCTGCGGATCCCGACAGGAGCCAAACCTCAGACACAGTCACGTGTTGTGCACTTCTGATCTGATAAATGGAGCGTCCCCGTGCTGCTGGAGGACCTCCCCGGCGGTGGCGGTGGAGCTCTCTGAAGCGCTCCGTAGCTCCAGGCCGAGATTACGAGGCCGACAGGAAGGAAGATTAAAGTTTGCATTAACTGTGTGGCAGACTGACACGTTAGCGCCCTCGGAGGGGCACCCGCGCCAACATCGCTCCGCATCTGAACGAATAAAATCATCAGGATTAGTGTGTTGGCGTTAGCTGCCCAAAATAAAGTCATTTTGTTGAAAACACACCACGTGTGCTTTAATACAAACAACGACCTGCCGCGGCTTTTTACAGCAGCTAATTAGAAAATTAGAAAATGGAAAAGGATTCAGGAAAAATGAGATTTCCTCCGTCTCTTGATCCTAATCCACACCAAAACGCAATATTTCTGTCTGTTCCACTGTTTCGGCATCTCCCCTCAGAGTGAGATGGAAGCCATTCAGCCGCTGTGGCACCAACAAACCAAAGAACAAACAGCAGCTTGCAAGCATCTCCTATCTGGAGGTAATTAGCAACGAATTACTTACGCAGGAAGCATCTCGTCACTTGGACGCGAGCAGGTAAAGGAGCAGAAGCAAAGTCCTCGCTGGGCTGCCATCCTCGACGCCCGGTCTCCTTGGAAACGAGGCGCTGTCGGCGCAGCAGGACAGGTGACAGGTGTCGGCACTCTCCTGTAAAACTTCTCTTTCATAGTCGCATCAAAAATGAAGACAGAAAACAAACAAACAATCCCAAAAGTCATTCGCAACCTACAGCCAAGTGTTAAAAAGAAGAAGCGCCACCCGGTGGTCACAGAATTCAAGTACCTAGCGGTTCTATTTTAGTTGGAAACTTGCGAATAAAGGTCACAGTTGGTGCTGCAGTCTATCCCCGCTGCTAGCTCTAGCCCAGCAACAAGCAAGCTGGTTTTTTTCCTCCGCTGATGTGTTCACTGCAAGGAAACAACACGCCTCCAAGCTGCGGTGCAGCTACAGTCTGACAGTTACACATCCGCCCCATCAAGCCGGTCACAGTCGAGGAATTATGTGAAACAGTGTTGAAGCTTAGGTTAAACATTTTTAAAAAGTCAATTTCTGAGTTCAAAGAGTTAAGATTTAAAAGGGTCGTGATGTTCTCGCTGAAGAGCTGCCACGGCAGGTTTCTAAGCAGTTCAGGAGAACTGCGTCTGAGGCAAACCAGTTAATCACCCTGCAATCACAAAGAAAATGTGTCTATTTTGATATATTACACTGTGCCCGATAGCTGAATGGAATTAAATAAACTTTCACACCTATAAAGATGAGGCAGAATCGCCGTGACTTCAGTTTCCTGGCAACACAAAAAAATTCAACACTTCTGCTTTTTTTCTGGTTTTTTGTTTTTTTGTTGTTGTTTTTTCGTGACAGATGACGAGAACAGGAAGAACCAGCCTGTGATTAAAATCAGACTGCATGGCCCCGCAGGCGGGGGGCGGACACGGCCAGGGGGAGATTTCTGTCCGCTAAGCCCGCCAGAGCTCCACCGAGGTGTCGGTGGAGGGGAGCTTTGGCTCCCGCCGTGCCGCCGTTGGGTTGGTCTTTAGGTGCTTTATGAGGACTTTTGAGGGGTGGGTAACCAGTCTGACCCGACCCTTCTGCTGGTTCCAGTTCCAGTCTCATTCGTGACTGGAGCCGTCAGCATCTTGTGTTAGCTTCGCTTGGAAAAATACGAAAAACCAGTTAAACCACGTTAGACTGACAGGCAGCGAAGGGAAATCTGAGGTGAGGAGCTGACACCACTCAATCAGCAGCCTGTAAAGGAGCCGTCCGCAGGCGGAAAACGGCCAAACTTGGACGGAGAAGCGGAAAGGAGAAAAACTAAGCTTGTGGCTGTTGGGGAAATCCAGAACTGCTAACTGTAGGTATAAACCCGTCGTCAGCGGCCGATCTGGCCACAGCCGTCATGAGAGGCGCACGGTCGCTTTCATTTCCAGAGCTCAAAATCACAGCCTGATGCAGACTGACCGCTGCATCCTCACGGGGGGGAATCCAATAATCTTGCTCCACTTCCTGATTTCCATGGCAACTGGTGTTCGCAGTTTGCTTCCGACAGGAGATTCGCTTTTACCCCGTCAGCCATCTGTCGCGCCCATCCGAAGGCCCGCCCAGGTTTTTATCCCCCCCTCCCCCAGATCCACGTCCGTGTAAATTATTCGGGCTCGCGAGGCCGCAGCCACGCGAGAGAACGCCGTCACTCTCTCCCTCGGCGCCAGCAGCGATTGTTCCGCTGAAAAGCGTTTATCAAGATGGAGCCGAGACAACGTGGCAGCTTCCTCCTCTCCTCGCTGACCAAGGTCGCTGGCAGACGCTGGAGCGCCTTTCTGGTGCCCGAGCAACGAATTCGGGCGCGATCTTTTCATTAACGAAAGAGAATTAAGAAGGCTTTCGTTGTCCTTGGTCGCCGTCCCGGCGGGGAGGAAATGAAACGCAGACACGTGGTCCGATGGTCCGGGCCGATCTGCTGTTTTCCTTCTGCCTCCGAGAAGTAAACCCCACAGTGGCGAGCGTCTCAGGTCATCGCACAGAGCCTGCGCCTAGCATTAGCGTTAGCGGCTCGCTCACTCCCGAAGGGCTCTGGTCTCCTCCAGCTGCTCCATCTGTGTGGTTCTAGAAGTCCAGCTCCTCTGAGGTCTTTGATGCTGTTCTCTGTGCAAAAACGGGCTTTTGTATAAGATTGGGTATTCCAGCCGGCGGTGCGAGGGCCTTTAGCTTAAAGAGACAACAGCATCGCTGTTCCAGCGTGAGTTATCGTCTCGGTTCAGGGGGCAGAAAAAACGGCGAAGGCGGCTCCTGGTCTCCAATTCATCAGACTGTCCAAACACAATTGTGCAGCCGTTCCCAGGTAGCAAGCACGCCATTTATTACCTGGAATCTCTCGGTGTCAGGAGGAGCAGCTCATTCATAACCCGACCCGGCGGATCCCGGAGGCCTTTTACTCCCAGACAAGTGGATGGGTCCTCCTGCTCGGCTGTCATTCCTCCCCTCCGTGGGAAGCCTCATTTCCACCCTGGGACTGGGATTGCTCGGGGATTGTTTGTAATCTCAATCCCTTCAGAATCACCTGTCGGAGAAAACGAGCCGCCGGTTTTAATAAAGCCGCGGCCGCCCTGGTCGGAGCGCTGCCGGCTGGCCTGCAGCAGGATCTGAAATGCGCAGAACTATTTCTTTTTTTTTACCGTTACCAGACAAATCAGATATGGAATAATGGCGTCGTTAATCACGTCCTCTGATTGAATTTCTCAATGTTAAAGCCATTCATTTCCCCACGGCTGCTCTGTAAATCTGCTGACCAGCTCCCAGAGTTTAAGCGGAGATGAAAACCCAAGAAGAACACACACGAGCAGCCATTAGAGAGTCCTGCAGCGGCCGTTTGCAGGAACACGCTAATCACACGCGGGTGCCTCAAGTACTTTAGCGAACTCCATCCTCCCCTCGTTCTCCTCCCCCATTCAGAGGATCTGAACACGTGGAGCGTGGCCGTCAGGAGCTGAGCGGCTTCTACTGGTTGGGCTGGTGGGGAAGCAAAGGCGAGCCGAAAACAGCGCTGTAATTGGGACTCTGAGGATCGTAAAAGCTTCCCCGATCGAGAGATCACAATCAGCCGGAGTAATCCAGAAGGTTCATCTGGTCCTCTGGATCGACCCGGAGGCTGCTTTTCCGGTGCCAGGATTAGCCTAATGCTAGCGTCGGCGGCGGAATCTCCTGGGGGGGGGGGGGGGGGGGGGGGGGGNNNNGGGGGGGGGGGGGGGGGGGGGGGGGGCCCTGTTGGTGGTCGGAGAGGAACAGACATGGTTCAGAGTCAGGGAAACTGCCCAACGTTTCCAATGTAATCCACAGCCTAATAACAAAAGTGTCTTTTGAAACGGACGCGTTTGTCCACCGGATCCCAGCGCGTCCGCGTCCACACGGACCGCCGTCCTCACGTATCTTCAGGGACCAGCGTTCCAGGCGCTGCGCTCACAGATGCGCCGTGCGCTTTGTTTTTGCCGCGTGAAGAAGAAGGTTCTTCTGACCAGCAGAAGGAGCCAGTTCCCCTGCAGACCCAGAGGATCCAGCAGCTTCTGGAGCAAAACGAGGACGGAGGTAGTTAGCGTCAACGTTCCAGGAAGAAACTCCGCTTGTGATTTATGGAAGAACAATAAAAGCGTCATGGAGGGTGTCTGGGCTCATTTAAAAACAGCTAACGTCGAGCTGTTAGCCGCGGCCCCGCCCACCCAACGCTACGAGCTTTCGTTCCACGGTCACTTTCATCCCATCGGCGCTTGAAATCTGCTTTGTTCTCGTAACTCTTACCTGGATCCCACCGTGCACTCGGAAGGTCTCCACTCTCCGCAGCCCCTGCCCTGGCCTCTGGCTAGCCGCTCCAAGCTAAAAGTTGGGGAAATCAATTGTTTCTCACCAGCAAAAGGTTTCTTTTGACCTCCGTTTGTAAAATCAGCGGGTCTGCGGCGGCTTGCAGAGAAGCAGGAAAGCTGAGGAGGAGTTAATTACCGCTGCGCCGCTGCTGCGACTGTAGCCGCGCTTCCGTTATTGCGGCCGCTCTTATTAAACCCAGCAGTTTTATCGCCGGTGAAAAGTCAACTACTTGCTGCGGCACGTCTCCCTATGCAAGTCCCCCGGCTGATGCAGCCTCCCAGCCTTTCTGCTGCGGCTGCAGCCGCCGTTTGGCCGATGTCGCAGCCAGGCCAAAGATTTCCCTCTTCCTCTCATCCCTTTCTCATGTCTGCAGCAAGATCAAAGCAAGATCAAAGGGAAAAAAAGAGATTATGGAGAATATCTAACGCGCTTATTTCTGCTTGATTAGCCTTCCGTCTGGGTGCGACGGCCATTTTTCCCTGTATTGCCGAGTTCAAACGCCACTGATCTGTGAACAGCTCCCTAATTCCTTTTCAGAGGTAATTGGAAGCAAAGCGCTCCATCTGCACGAGTCCCACCCGCACGCCAAAACCACAAAGGACATTTTCCACTCGCTGCTTTGTGTCACAGTCCAACACCCCCCCCCCTTCATTCCCCCTCTCCACGAGCATCCGCGGGCGCCTCGCCCCCGATACCACGCTCTCCGCCACGCTCTTCACCCGCGCCCGACCGAAGCTGCTCTTTCACGCCGTCACGAAGCGAATCAAGCGGCAAATGGTTTTCAACTCTTCCAAAGAACGACAGGTGGAGTTGTTTTTTTTTTTTTTTAACGCAGGTCTCTGGCTCACCCAGTTTGGGGTTTCACACCGGAGCGTAAAGGAATGACCACGCTTTCACAGTCAAGCGGGCGCTTCCTTTGATGTACGCTAACGTTATCACTGGCTAAGTCGGCCTTCATCTGCTTTCAGGGCTGAAACTTCATTTTCCAGCATTGTGCACCGGCGCCGCCTCTTCCAAAGTCGTCCGTGGAACTTTATCTGGCTGCTTTCAAGGCTCCGTCTCCAGGCAGAGAAGCGGCGGCGGCCATAAATCGCAGAGCAGTAAAGGTGCTGGAGCAAGAAGAAGGAAGGGAAGGCGGAGGAAGAGCACAAAGAGCGAGGAGCAGAGCGGGAAGGAGCCAAATGAGATGTAGACAATAAGGCCCGATTCCCAACGGAGCGCGTTACCAGCAAAGTGAAGAGGCGGCGGTAAATTACAGGTAATTCACCGCAGAAGATTTGAGGAAGTGAGGTGGGGGGGTGGGGGGGGGGGCAGATTTATCGCTGCTGGGGAACATTAGACGGTGGCGCTGGCATTAATTGATGGGCGGCGATGGGAAGTTAGAGGGGAGCGTGAGCAGGAGGCACACTCTTTGTCTGCGTGCGCACGCTTCATTAACGGCTTGAAGAATGTGCGTCGGAGGCTGGGACGCTTCTCCGGCGACCTTGGGAGGCAACTTGAGCACAGCGACACGACTGAGTGAAGCACTTCTGCTTTTTCAGTTTAGCGTGTGCGCTGTGTAGCAGTTAGCATGCTAATGTCCTTGAGACAACAACAAAGTTGGACATAAATGATAAACGGCCACTGAAATCGCAAGGAAGGAATTGCAAAGAATAAAAACGACCAAAGCCGAAAGCAGCATCGTTAATAATTGGCCAGGATAAGTATTCAGTGTCCCGTACACGTTAATTTAACGCGCATATTCATCATGTAGCGCTAATTATTAGCCTAATGCAGAGCTGTGTTAAACAGATGTGGGCGAGGACAAGCTGCATCCGCGGCTGATGGAAGGTTTGGTTCGACCCGTCTGGCGCTGAACGGCTGCTGGCGTGTCCTGGTGTCACCCGTCCACCGCCCACCTGCACTTTTCTCACCAGTCGGTGTTTGTGCGACACAGATAATTACTGTCGTGTGTCTGAGATGCAGTGTGTGTGTGTGTGTGTGTGTGTGTGTGTGTGTGTGTGTGTGTGTGTGTGTGTTTGTGTGTGTTTGTGTGTGTGTGCGTGTGTGCGACTCCACACAAATGCTTCTACGTACACACAGCTAATTAGCATACATTAGCACCGCGCGGCTCTTCTGGATGGTTGGATTCAAATATATAAATTATATCCCTAATTAGCATTTTGAACAAGTGGAAAAGGGAAAGTTTTTAATCAAAACCTCCAACCCAGACACTCATCCCCGCGAGTCTGAGCCACCGACGGCAAACAGACCGGACCAATTTATCTGTCTCACGTGTCAGATAATCAAAGAATTTGACACCACAGAAAGCCGGGGAAATAAATTACAGAGCCAAACGGAGAGAGAGGCGTCCGCCACCGCTGGCGGGAACCCTCAGACCGCAGATAACAAAATCCCATTTGTTAGAACCAGCCACTCAGCACTTCTGCAGTGTAACCAGTTACCGGAGCAGGTCAGCCTGCGGGTCAGCGCAGAGATAATGCTGCTTTGATGGCGGCGGGCAAAAAATATGGGTAAGAGGATATTGTGTGTGAGTGAACATGGTTATCTGGTGCCGGGCCGGAGATGTCGGAGTCAAATCTGGTTCGGGAGCAGAGATTAGGATTAAAGCACAAAGGTTTTCTCATTTTTGCTGGTAAAAACAAGGAAATATCAGGAGACCCCTAGCCTGGAACCGAACCCGTAACCTTCTCCCAGCCGCTGTGTGTTTTTGTGCATCACCGTGGCAACAGGCTCTGCTTAAAAATCTCCCGCAGCTCATTATCTTGTACTTCTCAAGCAACGCTTGCTGCCCTTTGGTCCCTCTGCTTGTCAGTCACGGCGCTAATCTTGCCGCCGTCCATCCTGCTTTAATTAGAGGCCCTGCAGGAGCCAAGTCCAAACAATCAAAGGAGGACTTTGTCAGAAGCGCTGGCTCCAGCTAATGAACGCATCTTCCATGCAGACTGGCTGGGAAGTTTCGGAAGTGGAAGATGGTTGAATGTTTTGGACCCGGGGAGGTGAGAGGTGGTCAGCGAGGGGTGATTCATGCATTTTTAATGACGCCAGCTGATGTTGTTCACCCTGATGTTTCTGCTTTGATCAGCGGCGAGAAGAGGACTTTTCTGCTCCATGGCCCCAGCCTTTACCTTTGAAGGGTGACACCGCAGGGTGAAAAGCTGCAGCTCCACCCGACGGCCAACATTTTGCCCAACGCAACCGCCGTCTCGTATCACCGTCGCCTGCTTCCTGTCCCCTTCGGCAACACTGCGGAAAGGTCGGAGGCGCGCCGCGTCGACATGCATCTGAAATCATTTGAACAGCGAGTGAAGCGCCTGTTGGGCTGAACAATCATTAGCCTCATCACAAACAGAGTCTCCTACCAGGACGTTGCCTTGCAAACAAGCCCCGTCTCCAACCTTCATTAAGTTCTCGCCTTAATTAGCAACCCAAACGTGAAAACTGCATTAGATTTACTGGATGTTTCAGCGTCTGAAATATGGAATAAATAAATGCTGACATGCTAAACAAACATGGCAATCGCGGTAAATGTTTGCTAATTAGCGCGTGTGTGTTTCGGCGTCAGGCAGCAGAGAAATAATCAAGATTCCGAGCAAAATAATCATCCGTTTTGAACAGCAGATGGTGGAGCTGATGAACACGGCAACAAGCAGCCAGACTCAAGCATCAGTCGAGATCCGCTGAGCTTTTATGCTAATATCCTGGCATGTTAGCACGGCGGCCTCAGCGTTATCATACTTGCTGTGTGTTAGCGTTTAGCTCTCAGAATCACATGCTGTAGCGTATCAGCTGATGACATCTATCTATAAATCCTGCTACATATAATGTAGAATTCTGAAGAATTTTAAGCATTAAGATTCCTCAAAATACACACACACACACACACACACACACACACACACACACACACACACACACACACCCACACACACACACACACACACACAGCTTCGCTTTGTCCTCAGCTCCAGCCTGATCATATTATTACACAGCCCGGGTTAGTCCCGGCGACCCAGAGCCCAGGAGGCTTCCGGAGGAGGCGTTTGGCTCCCCGTAGCTGGAGATCCGGGCGGAGGCTGAGGATTAGCCAGCCGCTAGGATGCAGCGGTCGTGCAGAGGTGGTAGGTGGGCGCCTGTGGAAGCATGCTTATCAGAAACTGGGGGCTCTGGTGTCAAGGTCCCATCATCACTGGCAGCAGAGCATGAATGGCTGTGAGGCCATGTTCATGAATATTCCACTGGGTCTTATCTTTTTCTTTCAACTTCCTATCGCACGTTTTTCCTTTGCTAGCACTCTTTTTCCCTTTGGTTGTCTAATCTGCTTTTCCTCCTTGTTTTTATCTCATCGTTGCTTCTTGCTGTGGCGTCTGAGGACACTGAGTCCTTTACCCTGCGGGGGCTAGCCAGCGCTTCCAGATCCTATTTAAACCTAACGAGTCTTTCACAAAAGCTTCAAAAGAGACAAGTGCTTTACCACTAAAGTCCAGCGTCGAAACTCCAGTCCAATCATTTTTTTCTTCTGTTTTTTCCTTTTTTTTATTTTAAATCCATCGTCGGAGAGGCTCGGCTATCCTCTCAGAACATCTTGGCATCCATCTTCAGATGAGATAACCAGAAGGAGCCCCCCCATCCCTCCCCGGGTGGCTCCGGTTTCCAAAGCTTCAAGCACAAACATTGAAACGGCTACAAAAAAAATAATTCATCAGCAAAAGTCAAAGATGTAGATTCCATCTCTCTGAAACGTGTCCATCTCAGTGAAGACACCATAAAAACACTTTCTTCAGACATTAATTAGAATCTGATTGGACACATTTGGGAAAGAGTCCACTGAGTTGCAGTTGCAGAAGTGTGAGTAGCATGTCACCTTGCTATGCTACAATATGCTAATGCTAACCTAAAAAGATTTTTCAGACTTGGAAGTCTCGTATTGTCTCCTCTCAATGTTTTTTCACTGGCGTTAATTCAAATGGGGGGGGACATGTTGGAGCCCAAACTTTGAGGGGAGCCAGATTTGGTCAAAAAGGACGCTGTAGCATTCAATTCAGAGCCGCAGCGTCCAATTCTAGTTGGCACAAGGTTGCGACCGCCGGCGCCATGAGCATTGGGCCGTAAAATGAGCAGAAATGCTTTAAATGGCTTTTACACAGGACCCCTGGGCACGGCTGCAACAATCAGTTGCTTGAAATGGAAGCGCGGTTGCAGGCGAAAAGGGCAACGCCGCTCCGACACGAAGGGCCCATCGGGCCACTCTCCGTCTGATTGGTTCCGGCGTTGGCAGGAGAAACAGAAACATCATTTGCTTAGGGGGAAAAGAAGAGAGAAGGGCTCGTTTAGCTGCTTTTGCTCGGTGTTCCGCTGGAACTCATCTCGTCAGGGCTACGT
>BJFM01002211.1:43024-53302 GCA_016586285.1 Arothron firmamentum | reverse complement strand
GGTGGAGGACGCAACGTTTGAGGAGCAGCATCTGAGCCCTTTGTCTTTCAGGGGGGTGGAACCCAGCCTCCCCCGAACCCAGCTGGGGCTCCACCGGGCCATCGCTCAGTTCTCACAGAACAAAACAGCCACAAGTTCTTTTCTGTTGAGCCGAAACTTTCCCCGTCCCCGACTCCCAACCTGGACGGGCGGAACGGCTCCGCTCCTGAAATCGCCCTGACAGCGCGGCGCCTCCAGGCTCGGGAGGCCATTAGTGTTTACAGCCGAACTCCGTCCGGCTGCTCCCCGAACAACACAGCTGCTCCCCGGGCCAGTCATTTTCCGAGCCGGGGTTGTGTCGATGTTGACCTCCGACAGGTACACAGCCCTCCTTTCATCATTCCCTCTCTCTGCCCTACGGGGGTGAAAAAAACAGGCCCGTTTCCTCCTGAGCTGCGTTTCATAACCTCTCTGCAGTCCGTCAGAACTCACAGTCCGTGCACGCGCTTGTTTGCAACTTCCTAGATGTGACTTTTTTAAAGAGAAGACCATCTTTGAAGGCCGCAGGAGCCAATCACTAATTATGCTAACGCCTGGCAAGTTTGACTTCTTTTTATACATATTAGAACAAGAATAACGCTCAGAAATTGAACAAGGCCTCGCTCATTATGCCTCCACAGATGTTTAATTCATAAAGGGGTAATTGAGTTATCTGGTCCCTCCTCAGAAGGTTGCTAAGACGCTGGCACGAAAGCCAAAGCCTAAGAAACCAGGAAAACCGAATGCAGGAAATCTTTTGAAACAATGTTTCCACTCTGCTCTGTGCACGCACGCTGCACGGCGGAGAGGTCACGGAAGGAGCCGTCATTGGCCCGGCAAGGCTTTTAATTATCTCCCGCCAACAAGTCGGAGGAGGGAACTCAGTGACTGTTCTCCCCCGAATGCTTCAAAAACATCTTTTAGGAAGAGAATTTTAACCTCAGGGTCGGTTTTTACCGGATAAACTTTCTCCATAAGATGACAACAAGCTGAGTATTAATACCAGCGTTGACACACTGAGAAACGGATCCGAATCCATCAAAGAGATCAAAGAAAAGACGTCGCACATCCGTTCCTGCGCTGAATAAATGTGGTGAAAGCAGAAATCACCCTTGATTTCCTGCCTCTCAAGCGTTCGCCGCCCGAGCTGATCTGATTTCACCGTCCGCAAAGATGGAGCACGAGGAGATAAAAGAGGGGAAGGAGGGGGCCAGAAAGACTGGCTCTCACTTCCAGAAGATAAGTGGCAACATGGAGCGCGTGGGTGTGTTTCAGCCAGCGCAGCGGAAGCTCCTCCGGGGTACCGCAGCAGCGGCTTATCGGCCACCAGCACTCGGGCTTCACCCAGACCACCCGTGAGGGCTTCTGCTCCGTCTGCTCCGATAGCTCGCCCTCGCCTTCGGGCTCTCGCTCAGGCAGCCAAGCGTGGAGTCACATGGGCCATCAGCCTGTGGAGCCCCTCGTGGATGACACCTGCAGGGAGGAACGGTTCCAGCAGGTTTGAGGAACCACGGCTGACACTCACGCACTTTTGTGGCGAGGGCAAAGAGGGCGAAGGGCTTCCTCCCAGTCATGCCTCGTGGTTTCCATCTGTTTACCCGCCTGTTTGGTCCCCGGTGACAGGCGACCTGCAGGACAGAGCGAGCCCCCTACAGCTCCACAGGAAGGCCAGAACTCTTAGAAAGAAGAGGCCGAAATGCCTTTTCCAAACGCGGATGTGCTCAGTTCCGTTAGCGTTGTGCTTTCTTTCTTGCTCTTCGTCTGTTCCTTGTTGATCGAACTGTCAATCGCATTCAGGCAACAGTCTTTTAAATAAGACACACTGTGAGGGCGGATGTGTCCCCTCTGGTTAGGCTGATTGCTGCGACTGTAGCCAGAGGTTTGCCGCCTTTATCTGCCTTTTCCTTAGATGATGTACTGCACATCTCTGCTTTTTTTCCCCCTCTTTGGACAAACGCAGCATTAAAAAAACAGCCAGCCAACTTAGGCTGCAATTGATTAACAACTTTCAAAACAAATCCGCATCCTCTCTGTTTATAATCCATTTTTAAACCAGAATTTCTCATTCAAAAAGATTTTTCAGCACTGAAAAACAGACAATTATTCTGTTTTCTCGAATAAAAAAGTCACTTGGTCGACTGACAGAATGTTAATTTGGCCACGTGAGCATCCATCCAGAAGTTACCCAGTTGAGTGTGCGCAGCCCGGTCGGCTGGTGTTTACTTTCAAAGCTTTCAAAACGCCCAGGCTCCATTTTCTGGACTGAAAATCTGCAGATTTGAATCAGCGCTGGAGACAGATGGGCTCTGCCGGCTGAAATTGATGTGGAAATGACTCCGAGAAGACTTCCTTAACCTTGGGAACGCGTCCTTCCATCACACCCGGCTTTACTTTGGCGGGAGGGAAGAGGCGCGTGGAGATTAATCAGATCTGAAGTGGCTGAAGATCGCCGGGAAGCTCTGGACCAAGGGCAGAGGCTGGTCGCTAGCTGTGCACGTCTGTTGCTCTACGGTGACGCGGTCACGTGACGGCGGCGGAAGCGGTTGGACGACTGGCTCTTCATGAACAGCACAGACGAGGACAAGTTTTGCTTCAACTTTAGACAATCACAAATATCCATATAATAAGTACCGTATTTTCTGGACTATAGGTCACACTTATTTTCATAGTTTGCCTGGTCCTGCAACTTACACTCAGGTGCAACCTATATATATTAAAATATGTTAATTCACACTGACCGACATGACCAAGGAGTAAATATTACCTCCAGCCGCGAGAGGGCGCCCTAGCCTTGTGACAACTACCGGTATGTGCTACTCCTGTACCACTGAAAATGAATTTAAACATTAACATAAAGACAACTGAGCAGTGTGACACAAATGCCCCCAAAAGAAAATCCTCTTCACCGAGGATGAAGAATTCAGCGGATGCAGTGATGCGGAATGAGAGCCAGATTTTGGTAACTTGTTGGAGTCGCAGGTTAATTCTGCCTTTTCAGCCTCCCACATATGTTCTTTATGCTATTGTGTAGCTGAATAACTATTAATGTGTTACGTTATCATACCTGACACCTATTCAGCCTGTTGTTCCATATTGTATTATTATTCTAACTTGACCTTCCACGTGAAATTTCTGTTCTTGGTCTTGGATTTTGTAAAATACATTTCCCTACCAAAATTTCTACTTATAGTCCGACTTATAGTCCGAAAACTAGGGTAAATGTGGACATTGAAAGGCAACAGTGGATGTGGCAAGGCTGGATGTGTCGGTTGTGCATCCAGTATGACGCCAAAATTTTGACACCATATTGGACAATAACCTCTCCGAAAGAGCAGCTGTGTTAAGAACAGTCTCATAGATCGTTGAAGGTCTTTGGTCTCGCTCTGTGCCGATTCACAAGGTTTCACCATGGAAGAAAACAAAGAATATTGATCAAGTTCTGGCTCGAACCACCAAAGACAAACCTGAGGAGCTTCTCCTGAGACATCTCTCCTGTCTTTAATAATAAACTGTATCCATATGCGATCTTACACTGCAGAAAACACACACACACACACACACACACACACACACACACACACACACACACACACACACACACACACACACACACACACACGCACGCCCGCCTAAAGCAAAATATTCAAATTGCAGCATGAAATTGCGTTAGCAACTGTAGCTCTACTAAGCAGATATCATAGATCTCTCTTCTCTCCCTCTTACTCTTCCCTTCTGCCATCACACGCGCGTTCATAACCTCTATATCCCTCAGCTCGCTGCTCCTCAGCCTATATTTATCAGTCCTGCCTCTCCTGCAACAGCAAAATTGAAATGACGGACAGGCAATCTATATGGAAATGTCATACAGCTGTACCAACACACTGCCTTCAGTGGGCACGTGAGGCGTTACCTTGGGATTTCCTGGTATTCTTTACTCTCCATGGAAATATCTTCATTGCATTCATTGGCTTTAATTGATTTTTTTTTTTTTTAAACCGCCTGTCAGCGCTGCTGATAGAATGATGAAGAAATTATGTTTTGAAGTGAAGCTTGTAGAAGTGGAATAAAGGCTGCAGGAGCCCTGGGAAGTCTGGAAAGTCCCTCTCCCGGAGTAGTTTCTTCAGGAAAGAATCTGGTGGAAGGTGTTTCCAAAATGCCAGAAAAATGATGAAAGTTTCTGCAGCGTGAAAGGGACTTCTGCCTAAAGACAGACGCCATCTACAGCATTGGAATGTGTAGGTGTGCTAAACAAACAAAAGACGTTATTATCAGCTTAATTGTGCACCTGAAGGAAAGTCAGTTGCATTTTCCCTGTATAAGGAGCCCTGTTGTTGAGGAACTGTTATATAAGCAGTATTTATTTCCCCTGCGCGGCATTAGCATTACATATGTGCACTGAAGTGGGTGTAAATCACACACTAACTTGTGGCAGACACGATTCTTTTTATGGCAAATTTATTTGCAGCCCAAACAAAATTATTAAACAAGCAAAAAAATTAACCTAATTTGTGCTTAATTCCGTCTCTTTGTTGGGCGCAGCTGCGTCTAACATAGCTGAAGGGTGGAAATAATTATGATGAAGTGTTGTGAAAAAGCTTTTCATTCCGCTTCCAGGACGAAATTCTGAGTGTACCAGCTCTATTGTAAGAACTCATGTTTATTTATGAGCCATTCTTCAAAATAAACTCCTTTGGAGAGCCAAAGCTAATAAGGGCCCAAACAACATTTTGCTATCAGAAAATCTAAAATGCATCCCTGCTTTACACCTGCAATAAGGCGCTGAGGTACGCGCCTTACCGCCGAGGTGTGGCTTTCACTTCGGAGACCAAATCCTTCAGAAAGGTCAGAGCGGCTCCTCCAGAGCCGGACGGAGGCGTCGGATCGACCTGGACGTGCCGCGGCGGCTCCCAGGCGAGTCTCCGGAGTTATTGAACGGCGGCGCTCAGACGGAGAGAGGAACAACATCAAACAGAAGGGGAGCAACGGAGGCCAAGCAGGGTGACGCCAGGGAGCAGCGCGGCGACACCGGCCTCCCAAAACAATATAGAGTGCTGACGTGCAGAGACTCCAGTTGATTGTCTTTTCTGGAAAGCCTGCGTTGTCCTCGAGGCGCTACATTCGATCACGTGTTGGACGGGAATGTGACCGCGGCGTGACCGTGCGATCCACTGAAGTGGTGGATCCGGTTGCATGAGCAGCTAGCTACAGACCCCGACGGTACCGGCTGGACAGACGGATGTGCGGAGGTCTGTTTTAATCCAGGCAACGCGATTCTGTCCAGGAGAGCTGGCCTCAAAGACGCTCCGAGTATCGGGGGGGTGAGCTAGGCTTCACTAGCGAGGCACGTTTTCATACTCGCATGTATTTTCTGTGTTGTTGCCATAGCAACAGGTCATTCAGGTCAGAAGAAATGAGCTGTAAAAAGTGGCTACACATCTGATGACCTTCATTCCCTTTCTATATTTTTTATCTTGTTCCCTGTCTTCCCCGGCCTGTGCAAACAGTTCGCCTGGTACAGTCGCTCTGCTCCTTTCAGGCTTAATCTGCCCTCCTGCTTCCTTTATCTCCCTCTGAAATACAAGGCACATCTATGCCAAGTATCTTCCTCTTGATCTTATCTCAAACACCTCATCTTAAGACCTGAGTGCCTTTAGATCAGACTATGCTGTTTCTTTTTTCCCTCCAATCTCTTCACCAGTGACTGGATAATTAAGGTTGCTCCTAAAGAAGGAAGCTAACGTGCTGAAAACGCCCTGAAACAGGCAGCCACATGGACGGCTGGGGACTCTGGGGATGGAGAGTTCGTACTGGTGTTTCACTCTTTAGCTTGTAGAAAGAGTGCAGAGAGGTTGGGGCCATGACTCAGCGGGAGTGGTGACCTTTCCAGGGTCGGTACCAGTCCTGCTGGTGTAGGCTCCGGTTCCCAGTGTGACCTCGATAAGGGAACAGATGCCACGGAGCTACAGTCTGAGCTAGGGGTGGAAACCCAGTCCAATCTTGCAATCCAGCCAGGTTTTCTGCCTGGTTTTCACGAAGACAAGCAGGAACCCAGGTGAATGAGTTGTCTAACTGGTAGGTCAGAAAACCTGGTTGGATTGCAGCCTTGGAGGACTGGGTTGAACCAAAGACTTTCCGCCGTCTAAAGTTTGTTCATCTGTGCAGAAACATGCATCGGCGGCGGATCAGCGGGGGGTGTGTGTGGCTTAACTGGAGAATAGTGTCATTTTTGAAACACTTTTGCAACACAGGCACTCAATACAGGCGCAAATAAGCACTTAGTCTGTTGGGTATCCAGAAATGAATTTTCCAGGCGGTTGAGGCACGCTGGACTGGAACAGCTGATACTACTGATGTTGGGCTGGGGTCTGTGTTTGAAACAAACTGCTGTTTATCAGGAAAAAGCCTGGAAAGTCACAAATGATCAATGTGTAAAGTAGAAAAATCGAACGTGTTTTCGGGCCTACTGTGGCTCCGGGCTGCTCCGGAGGTGCCACCCTGAAGAGGTGGATGGCACCTCTCCACTCTCTCCATCTTCTCTCTCTAAGAAAGGAGAGAGAGAGGTGGAACCGTGCATCTCTGAAGCAGAAAAGTGATGTTTTCTGTGTCACGGAGCAGTTTCTGCCCTTCATCCGGACAGAGGCGCCTCTCCTCCTCATACTCCCCCTGCACGTGCACGCTCGCATTCATGACTTATTAGAAAAAGCAAAAGGGTGTTTGAAATTTCCTGCCTGCAGATGTTCCCCTCAGTCCTGCCGCGTTTGCGGGCAGCTCGATGCAGCTTCGGGATGGCAGTTGGCAGCGAGGCGCCGTCCTGTAATCCCACCAACCTCCCGCCAACGGCGTCCGCTCAGAAAGGACGCCACAGCTGAGGCGGGACGCCAATCACACACGTTTATCCTTTCCGAGCTGAAAAACGTGTGACAAAACGGCGCCGCAGATGCGCTGGTGGAATCAAAGACGACATTGTCAAAGGCGTTCGCTCCAATTTGCCAACAGCGGCGGCATGAAATTCAATTTACCACCTAGTTTCGGATAGAATATTAAATGCTATGCTTCCACTTTTTCCACCACAAACAGGTAGTTCTTAAGATCTGACTGTGTTTTTCCTCGCTGGCAGTCATGTGACATGATCAGGGTCCTGGCTCACACCATCAGACAGTTTACAGCATCTATGAAACACAGCCTGAGGAGATACAGAGAGGAACCAGCACTTAAACACTTGTTAAACATAATTCTTTTCCTGAGAGCATTTTCTATTCCTGGAATTAAGTTACGCTGTTTCCATGTGGATTTTATTATCCATGAACATCGTCCCAGCTCACTTTTTACTTAATAAGCGCAACATGATGTGTGTAACCTGTTTATATCAACACTCCCACTGCTCACACCAGTCTTTTATCACCATTATTCAATTTTTTCGGCTGCATACTCGGGGCTGAATGGCTGATTTATGTGCGTCTCACCTCTGCTGACAGGCAGCCGGAGCCTGCAGAGGAGGCCGGAGAAGAGATCTCCTCTGGGGAGCTTTGCCAATGTTTCCTTCACAAAGAAAGAATTCATTTAAAAGTGCCGGTTCAAAAACTCTCTGAACCAATTACAAGCGCCGTCTGAGGCCCAGGCGGGCTGTTGGGAGAGAGGAGGGGTCCAGAGGCTGGATCAGCCTCTATTTATAGAGACCTAAGTTGTCCCCTCAGACAGGTGTTTGCAGAACTCCTTGGGTAGATGCAACAATCACTTCTCCCTTCGATCTTCATCTGTGTTTTGTCTTCGGCTTTTATATTCCTGGCTTTTTTTAGAGCAGCCTGACTCCAACAATACCCACAGTCGTCTTTGCAGCGTGGGTCACATCAGGCACAGCCTGGAAAACTGTATTTGCATATCTGCTGGGGAGAGTCTAAAGCGTCCGCTTTTGTATCCAAAGCGCCTGCAAAGTCGGCCTCAGGACTACTTCTCAGCAGGAGAGAGTCCGAACCCGTCTCACCTCCTAACAATGCACCTGCTGCGAATAACAGCTGGATTCACACAACGCTCTTCTGCTCCTCTGCACACCACTCTCACACAGTTGACGAAAATATTGGCAATTAATTTTAAAACATGAACTGAATTGAAAGATGGATGCCGTGTGTGTGTGTGTGTGTGTGTGTGTTGCTGCTGTGCACAAAAATCAAAAGAACCGATGATCAGCTCCGGTTCTCAGCGGCTGTCTCACATCAGTAAATCCATGTCAGGAATAAACATCAGACAGACGCACGTTCGCTTGCGCACCTGGATCACTGAGGCTGCTCGGTCTTCATCTATCCACATTTCCCAGCACTCAGTGGGAATCTGAGCTGGCACATTTGCTGCTCTGCTATTTTATTCATGTCTTCGGTGCAGAGTGCCCCAGAGACTAGACTGGTCCATCAAGCTGGCTGTCAAATTTAAATCTCCAGCAAATGACCTGCCATCACCATTCAGCACCAGTGCTGGAGGAGAGGATACACCATTCACTTTTATTTCCATTTAATGCCCCTGTCTCACGCCCACTGACATGCTGTTAATCACTGCCCCCTACCGACTCCACCTGGAACTACACCGGTTTTGAACCAGCACGCGCTCCTGTCTACCCACAATCTCCATTTACATGCAAAAGTGCGCAGCTAATACCAGCTAGTGGAGAAATCATGTCAATAACACTGCAAATAAGTGAGGAAATAACATGCCGGATTGTTGTGTAAGGAAAAGTAACCCAAGGGTGAAAGCAGGAAATGATCTATACATAATTCATTTATTTATTTATAGGAGCCGCTTCGCCGAAGCGGTGCGGAATATATTGTAATAAATGCAGCAGCGGATCTGCAATTCTACCCAAGAAAACAAAATATAGAGTAAACTCAAGCAGTTTGGCTGCACTTGTAGAAATGGATTATCTGATCCATGTTACGCTGCACCACGAAACACTCCCCTGTTTGCAGACTGATGATTCCTCATTATGTCTGAAGAGGCTTCGGCGTGTTCGTAAGCATGCCCGAGGTAGGTGCGTGACACCGTAATAGGTAGTCATTTGTAATTAGAAGAAAGGTCGAGGTTAATTAGGCGGAATATTAAATGATTCGCGTGATACGCATCTGCACAAAACGCAAACACGCACGCAGCCCCGCGCACCTCGTTACTCATCACACGCCTGCAGGAGAGGCGACCGCGCTCCTGACATTTTGCACCGGCCACTTAAACCTACATCTTCTTCTCTTCAGCCACGATTTCTCATTAATGCTGATATCCAATTACCACAGGCTCGAATTACTAACCTTTTCCATTCCACTAATGCCCCGGGTGGGCTCCGCTACTTATCTCCATCCGTGACACCGCCAGACGGGCGTGAGTTCATTTCCACGCCTGGAACCAGGGTGGTGTTTATTAAAGGACGCCATCACCTACCAAGACCTTTAATCAAGGACGGACCTGGCGGTGAACAACTGCCGTCTAGACCATCTGAGAGGTTTGTAATGTTCTTACTTTTATCCATCTTACTGCATTAAGTGCTGTTTTTACGGATGAATTGTGTTAATTACATATTAACACTGGGCTGGTCATGACACTGGAGAGATGTCCATCTAAATAATGACAGATGATTAAGATAATTCTGTGAATAATCAGACTGTTTTGGTCTCATTACATGAATGAGATTAGGTGGTGGAAGGATGGACCTCTGACTGGTCACGACCTCTGACTGGTCAGTCACACGACCTCTGACTGGTCAGTCACAGGAAGACCAGAAACCAGGACAGTGGACAGTCAAATGCAGAGAGAGAGGAAAAGGGACCTCTGGGCTGAGGCAGGCGTAGATGAAGAATAATGGATGGAGCGGGGAAAGTAGAAGGGGATATGACCTTTACTCCCGGACCCCACAGGGGGATATTACCCAGCAGGCCCCTCTCTGAAAGCATCGATCCAGGTGCATCGCTCCTGGATCGATCAGGAGTCACATGGGACAGAGTAACATCTGCATCCTGATGAGACGACTATAGCAGGATTTTTTTCCATCTCATCCGTCTGGTTCAAATGTTTGCCATGCTTGATTTCACTCCCTTCTCTGCAGCAAACACCACTAATTTTTTTTGGGGGGGGGGCAACATTTCACTCAGTTGTGTTTGAGGTCGCCGTCGTCGCATCGCGGCTGAATATCAAACCTTGAAAGGTCTCTAGTGTTGCAGAAGACTTGCTTGGAAGTTGTGATCCTGCATCTACGGCAGATGACAGCTGGATGAGAGGCACTGTGCA
>BJFM01002211.1:19332-29876 GCA_016586285.1 Arothron firmamentum | reverse complement strand
CTTATCTGCGCTGCGAGCCGGGTCACCCTTAATTCATTCTGAATGAGCCGAGTCGTGTGTGCGTGTATAATCACCCCCTGCTTGTTTATTTGCTCAGGCTCCAGCGCGAGGCTTTCTGAGTCGCACGTCCTCACGCGTGAGACGGGGGGACAAGAGAGGTGGGTTGGCGGAGGAGACGGAGGACGGAGGGTCGCCGGGACCCGTCTCACAAAACCGTCACTTGTTTTCCCAAAGCTTTGGCCTTGAATTAGGGACTAGCTAATGAGGCCAACAGGGAAACGCTGCCTGTCAGACCATGTTTTAATAGTTTTAGAAGCATAAACTCACCTGGCCTTGACGTGACAGCTGAAACGACAGTGATTGAAATTTGGCTAAATATACAGCAAACGAGGGAAAATGAGCGTAGCGCTCTGGCCGTGGATGCTCGCAGGCTTTAAACGAGCTAAACGGAAGCACCAAAACGGCTGATTCCCGTGAACTTTGAGCCGACATTGCGTATCTCGCTGGCACAGAGTGTCCATTTTGATTTCCATTGTCGCCGAGTCTGTCGTTAAGACGGCAGGAACAATGGACAGAATGAGCAGTGCCGCAGCAAACAGCTCCCCTGTGAGTCCAAGCACAACAGTTCCAGCGCAGGAATGAGAGCGGCTTCACGCTGTACGCTGCAGTCTGAGGCTGCAAATCATGCAGCGACGTTACTGTGACCAGCGTTAGCTCATTCCCACACGCCACGAACGGAAAACCTTGGGCGTATGGCGATGATAAGTGAGAAAGCAGCCCGGCGGTGCCCTCGCCACGACCCCTCTGTCGGTTACTGACAAATGGTTCTGGAATGCCGAATCTTGCAGGGGCGAAATTCAAATAGGCATTTATTGGCAGCGGCCGTGTTGATTTAACCGCGGCACGCAGAGATTAAATGACAGGAGAAATGTTGGTAAATCAAAGTTCCAGAAAAATGAAAGATTGGTTTGCAAAGTTAAGCCAATAAATCCAGCGATTAGCAGCTCGCTGCTAACGCTTGGCTGCCCGATCGGAGCACGCAGCAGTTTCACGCTGAGCCTGAGCGTCGTAGGAAAGATCTGTCAGCAGACTGTCAGATCCTTATCGGGGTTCCATTACTTGTTTGTGATGTGTAAAATCTGCACGCCATAATCGAAGCCTCTCCTTCCAAGAACCGCTCAAAGGTGGGCCCTCGGGGCAGGGCTCAGCTGTCAACACGCCCGAGCCGCCGCCGCCGCCGCCGCCGCTACTTGATGTAATTGTGTAAACATCAAATACTTGACAAATGATGAATTCTGTAATTTAAAGCTGAACGCGCGTCTCGCTCCTGTCAGCAGTTTGGTATTTTCATTTTCACCAACATTTGTTTATGGCCACGGGCAGGGGAGGCGCTGGGGTCCTTCCCAGCAGTCAGTGGGAGGGAGGCAGGAGGACAGCCTGGACAGGTCACCAGGACACACACACACACACACACACACACACACACACACACACACACACACGCTGTCTCACACACCCGAGTCCCCATGGGAATGTCTGTGGAGTGTTGGAGGAAACCAGGATGGAAGCTCCACACAGAGAGGCCAGAGAGCTGGAATCGAACCTGAAACTTTGGTGCTTTGGCACCACCGATCATTCACCTTCACCACAAACACAGTAGCGCACGAGTCAGTATTTTGCAAACACGCAGGTGCGACCGTGTCCCACCCCGGGAGCAGGTGTCCATGTTGCTGTTAAAACGCTGCCAGCTAACAACAGTCGAGTGGGAAGGCGGACGCTCCCTTCACACCTGTGCCGGCACGCGCACACACACACACACACACACACAATCACTCGAACCGGCTTTTCTGCCCAGTTGCAGCTAACAGCCACCAGTCATCATCAGCCCAGCAACCAATGTGCTGGGCCAACGGTCTGCACAGCGAAGGTCGCACACCTTACTGGGGGTATTGTGGCTTTGTGATGAATCCTGGTGAGGCTCCAGGTGAGGGTGAGGTCGGAGCATCCCCTCCAGCCAGGCGGTGGAACACCAGCTTGTCCAGGTGGCGCCAGCGCTGGTAATCAAGTTATCACTCTCTCATACATTTGCACACAGTTGTAATCGCCGGAGGATTACCCCGTCTCTCGTAATCTCCCTAAAGGACAGAGAGCTTTAGGACTGAAGCGAGACGCAGCCATGGCCACACACTCACACACTTTAATGTAAACACCAAATTTGACCGTAAAATGCAATAAAGCTGGATTTTCAACCAAATCGGTCACACAGTGACATGATATTATGTGTTGATGTAACCCAGGCCCACATGTGAGCGCACAGGCAATTAAAGTATTTTGATTTCAGATGTATGGAACACAGAATGCTTTTATTGTCATTGCGTGGTACAACGTGGTACGACACCCACAACTGTTAGCAAATCTGATCCCTTAAAAAGCATAAAACAATGCGATCGCAACCGCTAATGAGGTCTGACGTGACGAGAAGGAGAATAGACGCTACAAAGGCACAGATGTGAGGACTGTTGGCTGCTTGCTTCTCTGATCTGCTGAGATCTCCACAGATTCAAGACACCAGTTGTTCAGGTACTCGGTAAAGAGAGAGTGCCAACATCACTCTAACCGTGAGCGATTACAGAGCAGACTTTTATGGTTTAGAGGCTGTTTTCTGCCAAACTCCCGTCGCTGTCTGAACTGGGAACGTGAGTGAGACGGGTGACGCTTGGGCGCCAACGCTGTTGATAAACACTGAAAATGGAATCCGAGCTATTCATCCAAAGAAAACAAAAACCATTTACATGCACACATAAATGATCCCCCGGCACCTAAACCCGCGCTGGCCGCAAAACGGAAATTACACGATGCTGCTGACGAAAGCGGCGGCTCCAGACCATCCCTTTAATACACTCTACAGAGGGTCGGGGCAGATTTTAATAACTCCAAGCAATCCCTCCTTCCAGCGAAAGCAATCGCTTTAAGCTGGTGTTCAGCGGTCTGGGCCAGGCACCGGCTGTGCTCATCAGAAATCTGTTATTCCTATATTGGATACAGGTGAGGAGATGCACAACGTCACGGCATTCACCTTTGATCGTTCCCACATGGACGCGACGTGTCGCAAACGCTTGGATCCTAAACATTCAAACGCCTCCTGTGCGTTCGCGCATCTGGTTTCTCTTAACCTGCCTGGAAAACTGTGAGGAGGGAAAATACCTGCCAAGAGGCTCATTCCCGGAGAGTAGTGCCCCCATAAAAAAAAAAGAAATAAGCGTTATTCATCTGTCCCCAGTTGCTGTTGCTATTGTTTAAGTGCGTTACACCCGTGGGAAAAACAACCGGACCCATGTGTCTGTTAGCTGCTTCCAAGAATCTGTCATTTCATGGTGGAACCATAAACACCTTTAAGGAGCATTTTGGGAGGATGTCTAATAGAGTTATCACTTAACTTATTGGGTCTCTTGAGTCTAAAATATGAGGTTATTATTGGATGACAAGACCACATTTGGACTGGGAGTAATGCCGGTCGAGTACTGCAGCGTTTTTAGGCTTTCTCACTCTCGGCAGCTGCAGCCTCTTTACAAGGTCTGTATTTTAGAGTCTGGACGCCGCTCAAGCCGATACTGGTTCAGGTTCCGGGGACTGGGCCACGGCTCTGTGTTGTTATACTGGATGCTTCTGGGTACTGGGACTCGACTGTGGACAGACAGACATCCATCCGATGTCTACGACTTCTTCAATTTCCGCCAAAGCTGAGGCAGACTGGAGGTCCGTTCCTTTTCGGGGGTCTCGAACCAATGCCGCTTTGCGCCGAGGCCGCTGTCGGATCTGAAGTTACGAAGTCGCCAGCGTGACTAAACCGCTGAGACGTTTTGCTCAAAACCACGTATCAAAAGTGCTGCCTGAATCTGAACTCGACCGACGGAAAAAGTCAAACTTGAGGATGGGGAAGACGAGGCATCGGGTGTTTTCTTTCTTCCGCGTTGGCACAGATCTGTTTTCCAAACCCGTCAGCAGAACAGCGAAACAACAAGCGAGCGTCTTCCAAACGCTACCCGCCGTTATCCTCTGACTAATTGACCTCCGGGGGCCTTCTGAGACGCAAACCCTTTTCCTTCTCTTGACTGGGCTTGTTATTTAAAACGCTTTTTGATGCCTGAGTGACTGCGTTTCTTACTCGGCCGGGTTGCTTAACAGGCGATGAGAGGGGAACCGCGTGCTAGCGCCTCGTGTTACAGCTCGGCATGGCCGCTCAGGTCAGGCACAGGTTACGCCCCAAACGCTGCAGCCTCAGCGCCGACTATTAAAGCGATATTCGGTTCACACAGACAAGAAGCAGGCTTGTCTCGCCGTAAGACCGTTAAAACCGAACAAAGCGGCAATTTCCTACTTTTGCTCGAAAACAAGTGACTGGTCTGAGAAGAAGCGGCCTAGAGAGAATTCTGAGCTGCGCTTTCAAACGCTTATGATTTCCAGACATTAGTTATATTCCATGTGATCAAATAATGCAGCTTGTCTACCTCTATGAGCCCACTGGGGGGGTTCTGAAAGCTTCCATGTGTGAGATCCTACTTCTTTTACAATGTAAAGAGCCCCATTATGGGGGCCGGAAAAGTGCTATATAAATTCACTCTTTATTGTCAGCACATGGCAGCAGAATCTTGCTGCGCTGCAGTTATTGTGCTTCACGTTTGGAGGCTAATGGCTTTACCAGGAGAGCCACCTCAGCTGGAGGAGAAGGTCCTTTGGACCTGCTACCAGATTGTGACTACATTTATGTGCTGGAATTCTTTTTGAAAACAGGATTGAACTGAGAGCGCGCAATCGGCTGGAACCCAATCACCTGCACGGTTACCTGCTGTTAGCACACAACGCTACAGTGACGAGCCGCATGTTCCACTTGGTTCGCGGCACCCTCCAGCAATATTTACAATAAAATAATGGAAAAATAAACCGCTTTTTTGTCGTCACCCTCAACAGAGGTTCAGCTCTTGCCATGGTGTACAGTACACACGCGGACTCGTGCACAACGCTGGTACGTGCCTCAAACTGGCGCTAAAACAAACACGCCGTCTTCAACATCGCATCTGACCCCCTTTCTTTTTTTTATTTTTTATTCTCATTGTGCCATGTTCTGTTTGTCGCAGCGGCATGGTGTCAGCAAGATAAGGACAACAATGCGAGTGGGGGGAAAACGAGCGCCCAGAACAGTTTACGAGAGCATTTTATGAAAATGCGCTTGCGATATTTCGATAAGGGACAACGTAAACCATCGGGACCGTTCTCAGTAAACACGCATCCATACATGCAGCCGCTGGGCTCAGAGAAGCAGGCCGCATCTTTAAATAACGCTGCGTTACAGTCAGAAGACACAACTAGAGCCTTAAACCTATGCCGTATCGCACGTGTGCGTGTACAATTTAATATCCTCCAACTTTGCTGACAGAAGTAAATAAGTAGCTTCTTAAATATTAACCTTAACTCCAGCCAAAGTCAACAGCGAGTGCACTGGGAAGCCGCGCTCGCCTCGGGGTAAATTTCTCAACAATGTAAAGTATTTTGGCAGCGATACTACAACTGTGTGAAGCTGATGGTTTCTCAAGATGATAAATTTGAGAGAAGAGAAACATATGTTCGGTCTTGTGGAACAATTTTTTTATTCATTGATCTTATTCAACTCAATTCAGGTTTATTTATATAGCACCTTTTACAATAAAAATTGTCTCTAGGTGCTTTACAGAGGCAGCCTGGTAACCCCCAGGTAAGCACAGTGGGCAAGAAAAACTCCCCTTTAACAGGAAGAAACCTTGAGCAGGACCAGGTTGACAAGGATGAACCATCCTAGTGAAATCCAGCTGCGCATCTTATTATGTCAACGTTTGCTTAACCGTTCTGGAAATCCACCAAATGATTTGCAGCTATCGGTCGTGACTCTCCCCATCACGGACAGCTTCTCTCTCCTCCTACTGTCCGATCAAAAACCTGCATTCTGCTGTATTTGGAGAATTCCTCCCTGGTTGTTTGGGTCTGCTATGTTTCCTTCTCTCTCCTCCGCTAACCCAGATTCAGACAATCACCAGGCGAGCCCTCATTCTTCCAGCCGCTGGAATGTCAGGAAAAACTCACAGATTTCACACATTTAGTGGTTCAGCGGGGTTGGGGGGGGTTTGGATCACATGACCTTGTTTTCTGCCTGCTGCGGCTCCAGATGGTTAAGGGTCATACACCTTTTCTTGTTTTCATTTCAGCCGCCGCTGTGATATGCAACCTCTCTACTCCAAGCCATGAAAAAAAAGCAGACGCCTGGAAACGGTGACGGATCGCTTTGATTGTGGGGCTCAGGCAGCTACAGGTGTTTCATGTTGTTGCCTTTTTGTGCTTCTGAAGCCTCCATGTGAGCGTTGCTGCGGCAATCAAGACCGAAATAAACACGCCATCAATCTTATCGCGTATCAGCTCTCCGGGGAAGCCGAGCGTCAGCAGAGTCCGACCCAGCAGCGCTGTCCGCGCTCTTAACTCACCCGTTTGGAAAAACATGGAGAACTCTAAAAAAAACATAACAAAACCAATCTCTCAAGTTGTAGTGAGACTGATGGTGGAGGCAGCGCGATAAGAATCCGCCAAGACAAGACCCGGCAGGCAGGATGAGAGTGATAGGGAGAGTGTCCAGGCTGTGGAGCATGTAGGGCTCCTCATGTGCTCATATGTGGTCTGTAATCTAAAGTCAAAGGCGTTTGGACGGGCTGGACCGGCACCATTTATTCACCATCAAATTAGTTATCTTGAGTCATTCTCCACATTTGTGAGACGTTGCCAGCGCTGCTGATAACACAGCGCTCGTGAACATCCTGCACCTCTGTGCTATCTTGATTTTGATCTGCTGAGACCAGAAATCTGAGAATCCAATGTAAGACATTCATTTTAGATGAATATTAAATTAAAACTGTTCCGAGTCTGTTTTAAAGGGGACTGTGGAGCCGACGGCGTTGGAATGAATTTGTGTCGCTTAGTCACACGCAAACAAGCTGGATGGCGGTCTCGACAAAGCTCCTTTATCTCCATGCGCATTTCCCAGATCACTCCTGGATAAACCCGTTTACACCTACAGACCGTATGTGAAGTCTTTCCTTCTCAGAGCTGATAGTTCTGGAATGACTGAGCCAATATTTTAGGGAACCACTCAGGTTTTTGAAACCTCTAATAAAATGGAGGTAAACTAGTTGGAAATTTATGACTCAAATAAATGACTGAAGTACAGTGAACACAGTTGTTGGAATTGTACTTTGATTCCTGAGTTGTATGAGGTGAATTGGATATAATTGACATTTGCCTTGCCCAGATGGCTGTGTGTGTGTGTGTGTGTGTGTGTGTGTGTGTGTGTGTGTGTGTGTGTGTGTGTGTGTGTGTGTGTGTGTGTGTGTGTGTGTGTGTGTGTGTGTGTGTGCGCGTGTGCGTGTGTTTCGAAGAGGCCCTGTTTTCCACTGTATGATGGAGGAGCTGTGTTTCTCCCACCAAATCAGACTCTGGTCAATGTCACTCTTCTGCCTCGGGGAGTCAATATCCCTGGGAACTGAGCCCCAGATGAGAAACCCACACATGCACACACAGGAACACAATGACGACTGTGCAAAAACACGGGTGACACAACACATCTTGGTTTCAAAACGTCACACCCGCCTATGAGGTTGATCAGAGGCACAAAACAAAGCCTCGACTGTTAGCCGAGAGCGCTAACATCACACACGGAGGCTACGCTCGAGCTTGCAGGTTGCTACTACGTCCAACTTACTGGATTCTAAACATCCCCGGGACCTGGTCGTTAATGGGACATATCCCCCAAACAAAGGGCATCAAACCGTTGCCCATTAAAAGGGAAATTACTTGAGTTAATGGGGCTCATTATTTCCCTTCAGCTTCAGGATGGTGGAGTCGCCATGAGGAGACCAAGCAGGTCTTACGGGTTCTCATTGATGATATTTAGGTCCGGTTTCACTGATTAGTTCCACCAGTTGAAGAGGAGGGGCTACGACAAAACGCTGCTGAGCAGAAACAGAAAGCTGACAGACTTCAGGGCTCTGTGTGACTAACCAGATTGGCGTGACAACATCTGTATCTCACTAGATATGATAGGACTCCAGAAATGGGCCGAGCTCTCATGCGTTATCTCCAGCGGGCTGTCCCGAGTCGCCGACCTCACGCCTCGCATATTTGCCCGCATTGCATGCAGGAAAACAAGCTCCAGAATGGCAAACAATATTTGAAAACAGCGTCTGTTTATCTAGAATGCAATTATACAGCATTTACAGATTAACCAATAGACTGATGACGTTAGAAAGCGATATCCCTGCAAATTCCCTATCCACACCCTGGATTTCCCAAATACCGACCCAAGCTATGGGGAACACCGTCTTTACGGCCTCTGTGACATTAGGTTAAGAGAATAAAAGAGAGGCAGAGGGTGCGGCGTGTCGCACGCAGGAG
Organism: Arothron firmamentum; assembly: GCA_016586285.1. Lineage (NCBI taxonomy): Eukaryota > Metazoa > Chordata > Actinopteri > Tetraodontiformes > Tetraodontidae > Arothron > Arothron firmamentum. The sequence continues at coordinate 21,407 of BJFM01002211.1, read as the reverse complement.
TAATTGAATCACTTCTGTTACTGCCACTCATAAAGGCTGGGGTTTGCTGTCCTGAGGGTCCAGTTATCAGCTCTGCTGGCGGTTGCGATGCTCTTAAGAAATAACACTGGGCACCGCGGAGCAATGCGGGCTTGGACGGACATTTCACGCATTGTGATTGGGGGAAGGGGAGGATTTGTCCTTGTCCAGACAAGGACGGTGACAAGAAGGGTCCTTTTCAATGAAAGTTTTTATTGCTTTCCATCATTTATTTATCCGGCCGGCTCAACTCTGCCGGTGTGTCAGTAAAACATGCAATAAAGAGGCCATTTTTACTGTTAGCTTTCCTCTGAAACTGATGTTCTTTGCAGAACCAGGTGTAGTTTGCAGCTGAGTCCTTGAGTAAGTGAATGGGATTTCATTAGCGGGATCAATAATGTGCGTCGGTGCTAAGAAGCTTATCTGTTTCTGGAGAAAACAGGAGTACCTGATTATTTGATGGATGGGTTACAGGGGGGTCTGTTCAGTCTTTAATTCCCCAAAAAGGGTGTGTCATAACCCAGCTGGTGGCGTCCTGGGCTCGGATCAGAGGATACCGTTCGCTGCCTTTGAAGGGATCAAGGAAACGACTCCCGCTGGTTAGCAAACAAAGTTCAAAACCTTCGCTGGCTGGAGGTTAAAAAAATAGGGCAGAACTGTTGTGAGAAGGGCAATTAAAAATGGACTTTTCTCGGATGTAGTGGTTTAGGACTGGCAGTGCGAAATAAGGGGACTGAACCCATAATCTCTGTGGTGTTTTACAGTGTGACCTTTTCATAGACACAATACAGACTGGATCCAGTGCTGGGACAGTCAGACAGAGGAGGAATCATCAGAAGGATGAGAACAGGACAGGACGAGTGTCCTGTTTACCAGCTGAAACCTAACTTTGATCATGGATGTGAAGCCTGACTCCATGCAGATGTTGAGGAAGTGTCTGCGGCGTCTCAAGAACCTTTTAAAGCCACAAAAAGAAGAGTAAAATCGCCTTTTACCTCTTTAATAAGCAGGAAAATGACCAGAGATTTACAAAATATCCCATGAATATATCTGACCAGTGTTGACAACTGGTGTCAGTGGCTCTCTTCCCCAGTTGGTGTGACTGGAGGAGTTAAACTGGGCCACCGCGGACTCGTATCTCACGGAGGATAAAACTACCCAGAACTTGAAGATAAGAACTTGTGAAGTGTCTGTCTCACCCATATCTCTGGAAGCTCTGAGAAGCTCAGCCTCTGGCTGCTGGCGGCTGACTGTTGGAAGGCTGTGGATGGGGAGTCAGCAACAGTCTCAGGTGGTACTGAAACCTCCACTTTCCCTTCGTTCAGACTGATGTATACGTTAGAGTTAATTCTAGTGAATATTTGACATTTTACAGTATTTCTCCTTGAGTGATGCAATTTAACCTTATTTACTTATTTAGTGTGCAAAAATGTGTAGAAAAATAATGGTCAACTTGAGACAATGGCTTAATTAAATATTTACACTGTTCTGTGGAGAAGGACTTGTTGGATCTTGGAAGAACCGCAATAAAAGCAACAACCCAATAAAGATCAATGAGGCCTGCAGAGGAAGAGGCGGAGCCTAGATCAACCAATCCCAGCAGGCCTCGGACAGCAGCATCTGACGCACACCAGGAAGCCACCTGATGTGAGAGGGGTCAGATAAATGTAACAAAACAGACGTTCACAAGGGACAGGTGCTTCCTTAATGGCACAAACACACACACACACACACACACACCAATGCTAATACACACACTTGCAAAACTATATTAGGCTCGTTGCTCATCTCCTCCCTCAGCTGTGTCAGAGGCTTTCCCAGACATCCAGCCCACGCACGCACGCACGCACGTACACACAAAGGCCACCTCAGACAAGAGGGGGCGGGCTGGAGAGGGCGCGCACGGCGAGGAGGATGGCGGACAGGGCACGCACGCAGACGAACCCGACAGCAGGCAGGAAACTCTAGAGAGCAGCCGCGGCTGTTTCCCATCCTCCTCTTTGCTCTCAGGTCCCAGAGCAGGTAAAGAAATAAAAACACGCAGCCCTCATTAAAAA
>BJFM01002209.1:14332-26244 GCA_016586285.1 Arothron firmamentum | reverse complement strand
TCTGTCTGCCTGTCTGTCCTGTGGAGGTTGGTGAAGCTGATGTTCTGTATGTCCACAGACTTCCTGCAGACCAGAGGAGACTGGTGAAGGTGAGAGGTCCTGCTGATGCTGGACATCTACAGAGCAAATGATGGAAAGTGTGTGTGTGTGTGTGTGTGTGTGTGTGTGTGTGTTGACTCTTAGGATAAGTTATTTCCTCAAGCCATCGATTACCTGCAGCGGGCCCTGAGTGTTCGGCGCAGAGTCGGACCTGTGCGCCTCAGCAGGTACCTGACCTCTGACCTCTGACCTCTGACCTCTGACCTCTCCTGGAGGGTTGGGTTCTGACCCAAACAGACAGGTTCTTTCAAACTGTTGTCTCTGGCTCAGACAATGTGCAACCAACCAGTATCTGAGGAAGAGAGATGACCCTCATCGCTACTGCCAGGAAGCCTGCACCCAGGTGACCCTCTGTGGTCCTGTTGTGGTCCCACAGCACCACCTCCAGGTCTGGAAGTGCTACTGCGCCGTCCACCAGCACAGCTGTTGCTAACGCTAGCATGCTAGCTGTGTGTTAGCAGTGATCTAGCCGCTGCTCCAGAAGAGGAGCAGACGCTGGCACATGTGAGGTCTAGAACTGCAAGTGCTGCGTTTCCGGCTCATTCTGACTCTCTTCTCCCAGCAATGTAAAGTCTGCAGTGAGTCTGGGAAGTCCTGTGGCCCCTGGGGCCCCCCAGATGGCCCCGGGGTGGAGGGGGCTGACTTCGTGCTTTACGTGAGCGGCCTCACCACAGAGCGCTGCGGGCAGGAGAACATCGTGGCCTACGCCGCATACTGCCAGCTGGAGGCGGAGCTCGACAGGTGGGCGGAGCCAGTGTGGCCGTCAGCGTCGGATTAGCGAGCTCAAAGCTGTTCTCCAGTTTGACCTCCAGCTGACCTTCAGACTTTGGAGAACATTTAAAAATGTGTTGGTTTGGACATGCGTGATCAGACGTGTGTCAGACTGTGACCGTGTGTGTGTGTGTGTGTGTGTGTGCGCGCCCCTCCTCAGGCCTATAGCGGGCTACGCTAACCTGTGTCCAGCGATGATCTCGTCCCAGCCTCAGGAGTTTGAGGGGATGCTGTCCACAGTCAAACACGAGGTCGTGCACGCTCTGGTCAGAACCCACTCAGAACCCACTCTGGTTCTTCCTCCATCCTGAGATGCAGCATCGGTCCAGATGTGCAGCACCAACCCTGCTGTTTCTGCTCTGGCCACCAGGGGTTCTCCGCCGGCCTCTTTGCCTTCTACCATGACGACGAGGGCCGACCTCTGACCCCTCGCTTCGCCAGCGGGCTGCCAGCCTTTAATGACACGTGAGGGTCAGAACCAGAACCAGAACTGGGTTTGATTCTGGACTGTTGGCTGAAAGAGAATGAATGGATACTTTTTTTGAAAATGTGTGCGTGTGTGTGTGTGTGTGTGCGTGTGTGTGTGTGTGTGTGTGTGTGTGTGTGTGTCTGACAGTCTGGGTTTGTACCAGTGGAGTGAGGCAGTCATCAGGAGGGTCAGCAGACTGTGGGACGTCAGAGGAGGACAGATGGTCCGACATCATGTCCACGTCCTTGTCACCCCTCGTGTTGTGGTAACACACACACACACACACACACACACACACACACTGATTGAGAGCAATACTCCTAGCGCTCCACCATCATTGGGACACTGGTTGGCGTGTGGAGCTGGTTAGGATCAGAGTGTCTCCATTCTTTTGTAAATCAGAGACGTCCTCAGCAGCAGAGCTGAGGACGGGGACACGCGGGACCAATCAGCTCTCACACACGTGGACACACATCCGGGGGTCCCTGATCCAGGCCCTAGCTCATCTCTGCTGTGAGGAACATGGCCGATGACCCAGGTTGTTGCTCCTCTTTGCTCCAGGAGGAGGCCAGAAGACACTTCAACTGTCCCATCCTGGAGGGGATGGAGCTGGAGAACCAGGGCGGGACGGGGACCGAGCTCAACCACTGGGAGAAGAGGCTGCTGGAGGTGACGGCTCCACCCGCTCCCGTGTCTTTGCATGTCTCCTCCTCCTCACCTGCTTTGGGTCTGACAGAACGAGGCCATGACGGGCTCGCACACGCAGAACCGGGTCTTCTCCCGCCTCACGCTGGCCATCATGGAGGACAGCGGCTGGTACCGAGCCAACTACAGCCTGGCCCAGAGGCTGCACTGGGGCCGCAGCCTGGGCTGCGACTTCGTCCTGAAGAGCTGCAAGTTCTGGATGGAGCAGCAGCGCCGCAGGTCAGCGCCTGACCGCTGCCTTCTGCCGGGGCTGCCTCTGCTCACGCTCAGGCCGTGTGTGTGTGTGTGTGTGTGTGTGTGTGCGTGTGTGTGTGCAGGCATCACGCTGTGACTCCTTACTGCGACACGGTGCGGGCGTCGCCGCTGCAGCTCACCTGTCGACAGGACCAGCTGGCTGTTGCTGTCTGTAACCTGCAGAAGTACCCCGAGCAGCTGCCGCCGCAGTTCCAGGTAGGAAGAGCCAGAGCCTCCACAGCTGGATCCGTCTGGGCTCCGCTCACGTGTGTGTGTGTGTGTGTGTGTGTGTGTGTGTGTGTGTGTGCGGGCTGCAGTACTTTGACAGGATTCCAGATGTGGCCGACAGCCAGCTGCCGTTCTTCGGTGGAGCTGTGGAGATCGCAGATTTCTGTCCCTTCAGCCAGGAGTTCAGCTGGCACCTGAGTGGGGAGTTCCAGAGGAACTCCTTCTGCAGGCTGGCGGAGAACCAGCCAGGTGATCATCAGGCCACCCAGCAGAAGCCCCCGTACCTGTTCTGTTCCCAACCAGGATGTTTTCATCAGAGGGATGATGGGATGGACAGAGCTTTACAGAAGCTTCAAACGAGGCGAGATTCAGTTCTGTTACACTAAGAGCTGTGTGTGTGTGTGTGTGTGTGTGTGTGTGTGTGTGTGTGTGTGTTCAGACCCCTGGAGGAACTACGCAGCGGAGCAGTACGGGCCGGACTCGGTGTGTTTGTACCAGAGGTCGGCCTTCGTGATGGAGCAGTGCTCCAGGAAGCTGACCTACCCTGACTGGGGCTCTGGCTGCTACAAGGTCCTGCTAACGCTAACGCTAGCGTGGTGCCCCCCCACTCCGACTCACTGGGGCCTGTTTGCAGGTGTGGTGCTCGGGCCAGGGCCTGGTGGTGTTTGTTGAGGAGCGCTCCTTCCTCTGCCTCCGCCAGGGCCAGCAGCTGCGCGTCAGCGTGCGCCTGGCTGGTTGGGTCTACAGCGGCGTCCTGCTCTGTCCCGCCTGTGAGCTCTTCTGTGATCACTGCCCCCTCCCCCACCAGCTCCCACCCACCAATGCGTCCAGGAGCAACCCCATCGGTGAGTGTGCTCCGCCCGGCCCCGAGTCTGTGGGAGTGAATGGACAGAGGTGATGGAGGTCTATGTTTCAGACCCCTGCTCCGGCTCTCCAGGGCTGGTCCTGGGTCTGCAGCTCCTGGCCGCCCACCTGCTCCCCCTGGTGGTCGGACTGCTGCTCTGCAGCTGAGCTCAGTCCAGCTCGTCCTGGTCCTGGTCCTGGTCCTGGTCCTCCCGTCAGAGTCTGCTGACGTGGCACCATCAGGCAGGTGGGGCTCCTCCTGACAGGAGGTGGACGGCCAGCCTTCCTGACCTCTCTGAAGACCACAGTTACTCTTTAAAGCTGCGACCGAAGCGTGTTTGGAGGCAGGGTTTCTTCTGAAGTCAGATGTTTGCTGTTTCATTTGAGAGTCTCTGGTGGAGACAGTCCCAGGATCTTGGTCCACACATCCTGTGGACCACATCTGTGCTCTCCAGAAGACCGTCGGTCAGGTGACCACCACCGGCTGCTGAAGCTGGCTCAGACATGGGCGTGGTCCCTCTGGGAGACCACTTTACCAGCTGCTCCCTTCTGACTGATCTCAGATCTGTTGCATTTCCAATCATCTGATTTGGCTTCAACATTTACTGTGAAGGTCATTGGTAGAAACCTCCTGTGTCCTGTTGGGCGTGTGAGGTGTCACATGACCAGTTTGTGATGTTTACTTTTAATTTATTTGTAGACTAAGAGCTTCTGTCCTCAGTGTCCCTGTAAAGGAACATCTCATTACAAGTTATTTTTTGATGTTTTTATTTAAAAACGTGTGATCACTCTCAGCCAATCAGGAAGTTCTTCTTGGTTCCTCTGAGGTTCTGACTGCAGGAACTTCACGTTCTGGCAGTTTTACCCACAAACGCACCAGCAGCGGCCTTTTTTCCCACGTTTGCTGCTGCCCCTGAACTGCTGGTGAGCAGCTGCTGGACACGAGTCCACATCTGTCTCCTTGGACCAGTTCAGGCTTCCTTCTACCTGCTGATGGCTGGAGGTCCAGATGTGCGTCAGGTGGTTCCGTCTGCGCCGCCGTCTCTGATCCACAGGAAGCCCAGCTGGGTGCCGAAGTCGGGTCCGTCTCTGACGTTGGAGAAGAAGTCTGCGTGACAGGAAGTGCAGGGCGTCACGCCGGGTCGGTCCGTCACCGTGTCATCGTGGATGTGCTGGGGCCGGACGCCACCTCGTTCCAGCAGAACTCTGCCACAGGAGCAAGCCTTCAGCACCAGCCACAGGAGCTCTGGGTGTCTGTGGGTGTGGAGGGGCCGGGGGCCCCTCAGGGTGGACGGCGTCCCACCTGTTGGCGAGGCGGATGTTGACGTGTGGCGTGGTGGACTCTGGATCGGGGACGCAGTCCGGATGGATTCGGCTGAAGTCCAGCGCCTCCTCCTGGTCCAGCTTGAAGCAGCACACCCCTACCGAAGGTCCCACCACCACCACTATGTTGCTAACGTGGCAACCAAACTCTGTCACCATGGTGGTTACAGTTGCCATGGCGACGCCCAGCAGGGTCCCCTTCCAGCCTGAGGAGAAGATGTTGAGATCAGCGTCAGTGTTTGGTGTTCCGGTCACCTGCTAGTCACTCTTCAGGTGCATGAAGGACCTGCGTGAGCCACCGCGATGACCTTTGACATGGGGTCAGCAAACAGGATGGGCATGCAGTCTGCCCCCGGAGCCGCTAGCACCACCCCGGCCTGATCCGTCACCATGGCGTCGTAGCTCTTCGGCTCCACTGTTCCCAGAACCCAAACGTCTCGACCGTGGTTCACCTGCAGAAGCCTGAAGGTCACTTCATGGTGGAGGTGAGGATGAGCCGGGCTAACTAACCACCAGGGGGCAGCAGAGAGGCTGCTAACTGTGAGGATGAGCCGGGCTAACTAACCACCAGGGGGCAGCAGAGAGGCTGCTAACTGTGAGGATGAGCCGGGCTAACTAACCACCAGGGGGCAGCAGAGGCCGCTGACAGCACCGTCCTACCTTGACTGACCGCAGGGGTCGTGGGTGGAAGCCAGCGTGGAGGGCCAGGCGCCGCTGGTTCTCCTGCACCACGGCCCTGGGGTCCCGCCTCTTCTGGCTGCTGAACAGGTTTAGGGCGGAGAGTGTGGGGATGTAGGACACGCCCCCTGCACGAGTACTGAAACCGTGACCGAAACAGTCTGCAGCAGAGAACAGGCTCAGAGACACGCAGCCCCGTCACGTGGTCACGTCTCCATGACCACTGACCAGATCTAGTAGGTATGCCTGCAGCCACGCGGACTCACCTGGGATCAAGGTAGACTGGAGCAGCGCGAGGCTTCCCTTCAGCGCAGGAAGCTGCTGCAGGAAGGCTGACACTTCCTGTGCCTGCTGGCCTTCATCAGGTGGGTCCGTGTGGGCGGAGTCTGCACAGGACGGACAGCTGGACTCGTCCTCGGGCCTCACCTGGTACTGGAAGCTGTACACCTGCGTGAATAGCTCTTTCTGATAGGCCAACAGCACCTGTTGGCCGCGCGTGGTGGTCAGGACCAGCACCGAACTCAGGTCCAGGTCGTCCAGGATGTGTTTGAGCCGGTACAGGCGCTCCACGGTGGAGCCGCGGTCCAGGATGTGCGCGCGTCCCTTCAGGACGCTGCACGACCCCCGTGACTGTTCCCCGCACAGTATGAAGGTGTGCGGGGCCGCCAGCTGATCCGCGCCGGCGCACGTCAGGCTGCAGGCGCGAGTCAGGTCCACCAGCACGGCGTCACACATGGTTTCGGCACGAGACGCGTCTCACGCGCACAGAGTTTTATACACACTACTTCCGCGATCTCTGGGTTGGCTCCGCCCACCTGGAAAACCCTGGGAAAGTTTAATGCCGAGGCTGATTATGAAATAATGAGTGTTTACTCTGGCTGTATATGCGGTCTTCCTTCATTTTATCACGACAGTGGTGTTCAAAGTAAATGTTTGCGGAGTTGAGCGCATATGAAGAGCTACTTTTAATCGTTACGTTTGTTTTTGGTGAATAAACTGTTCATGGACAATGATAACAAAATAATAAACGATTTTTTTCTTAATAGGGCGCTTCTCACCCAGGAAACGAGCCTCAAAGAGCTTCCACATTAAAGGCTGTGTGACGGACGACGCCTTAGCATTAAATGGAATTACAATACATGGTCACAGTGAGAAATACAGTATTAATTTGATATCTCTTCATTCGACATCGTTTTTTTGGGCTGTTGATATTTGTTAGTCTTCGGTTCGTATATGACATTCTAAGTTCCGTCTGTGTTTATGATTTATCTATTATTATTGATCTTTATTTTTTAATAATATGCCTGTTAATAGGACTGTGGCGTAAATTTGTATTTTGAGTAATAATCTTTGATTTAAAAAGACTGGTTTGTTTAGCAAAGGCGTTTATTTCATAAAAGTGTCTTTGAGAATAACAGATGTGTTTTCTTGCATTTTTCACCTTTTCTTTAATGCTTGCTGTCAGCAGACTCGCCAGCAGAGGGCGACAAACACCTAGTTCAACGGTGCAAATGATTCGGTTTGATTCGGAGATGAAAGTCAGTTTAGTCTTCGGTGGTGTCTTCGTCATCCTCATCTGCTTGGTCCTTCTCAGCATTTATCATCATCATCATCATCATCATCATCACTTTATAGAATCCCCGTTGGACACCAGAACTAGAAATTCAAACGTGACAGAACAAACCGCAGAAGACACAGACTCGTGACACCAAGCAGAAGGTTGTGATTGGACGACCGAAACTGCTGCTGGTTGAGTGTTTTTTGTGCGTGAGCATGCTGCGTGGTTTCCAGTCACGTGACCCACCTGTTGCGTGTCAGCGGACCTGCGTGTGCAAGCTCTGCTGCAGAGGGACTCTGTTCTCTGGATTTCCAGCGTGGCTGTGAACGTCAGAGACTGAAGGGAAGGAAACTGTTGCTGGGTAATACAACAACACAGCCCACAAACAGCCTTCAGAGTGAGCCTTTGCTTGAATTAAAACATCTACACGGAGAAACGTCCCATCAGACCGGAATCAGTTCGCTGCAGCTTTAACGTGTACTTTAAACAGCCTGTAGGCGGCGCTCTTTCGATGTATAAACTGTTTTTTGAGCTCCACTAAGCTGAAAACATACAGATTCTATACATTTGATGCTCTTTCATCCAGAATAGGTGGTTTGCTGTGGATATAAGGATACTAAACACCATGGTCAGCCTCTAGTGGCCGGCTGCAGTATGCCACTCATTTTATGTCCTTTATCACACTCAGAAGAGAAGTATGCTCGACAGTATTCAGTCTGTAAAAAGAAAGGTCGTTTGTTTGTTGATGGAATATGTCATTAATATTTAATTTAATTAGCATCGGGGTTAGCTTCTGGAGTGCGAGTGCGTGCGCTAACCATCGGAGAACCAGATCAGGACACCCCTGAAAAGGTGTGGTTATCCTGCTTGGGCCGTTCTTCAAACCACGAAGGAGAACAAGGACAAACCAGACAGCTGGAACAGCAGCAAGCATGCGTGGCAGGTACTGTTGTTCCTCTGGTCCTGGTTCCTTCCTGACACTGGTTAGAGCCGACTTTGATTGTACCAGATTTTGTGTAAATAAAGTTAAATTGAATTTACGTCCGAGTTGTCAACGCTAGTTAGCAGCGTTAGCATGCTAACATTCTAAATAATCCTGAAAACAGCTACATTTCAACACGCTAACATGTTCGCTGAACACAGACTAGTAAGTGAAGATAAAGGACACACGTTTATTACAAATTTTTCACAACAGTAAAACTTAATTACTGAAGAATCGTGAAGTTGTGATTGACGTTCGTAGGTTTCCAAGATGGCGGACAGGCTCGCGCGCAGAGTCACTTTGATCCATCCGTTGTTTAAGTCATCAAATGTCTTTGTTTTTTTAAATTCATCAAATGTTTTTACGGATTATTTTTAAATCTTATGCGTCAATGTAAAGTCCTGCGTCCTCATTATCTACCCATCGTTTCCAGGTTAACTTCCTCCCGCTCACACGCACCCGGGCCCGGCTCTCGTGCACGGCGCGCTCTCGGTCACGCGCCTCCGGAGGCGGAGGCGGCAGCAGAGCCCCGGGAGGAGGCGCACCGCCGGACCGACTCCAGCTTCACCCACAGCCGCATCCCTTCATCCTGCGGGCTCCGCCAGCGCTCCCGGCCGGTAAGGACACCTCTGCGGTGCGTCGTGATATTTTTCCCGGCTTGTTCGCGTGTTGCCGCCCGCTGCTCGGTCCACCGCATGCGGCTTCGCTTCAGCCGTCACAGCGCAGCTCCGACGGGCTGGAATGTGTCGGTTTTCATGGATCCGGGAGTGCGTGGCTTTGACTGTACGCGCACGCGCACTCACTCACGCAAGCGCTGGTGCGTGGAACACTGAGATGTTCAGGTTCGCTCAACAGTTTAACGCGTAAAAGTGAGCCCAGATTCGCGGGAATAAAAACGCGCAAAGTGAGAGAAGTGTGACACGCGGTCCCCTCACCTGAGGGGCCGCGCGTGCACCCGCGCCTGTGCGTCGTGTTTACCTGCTGCTGGTCATGATGATGATGATGATGACAAACCGACCTCCAGAGACAAGAGTCACTTCTGGCCCGTTGATGCGCTTTGGTGCACACATTAAATATGGGAAAGACACGATTAAAAAAGAAGAAGAAGAAAAGAGAGGAAAGAGAAATGATGGACAGAAGGTCTGAAACACAGAAAGACGAGTGTGGGTGAAGCTTCAGTCAGAGTTAACCTGAGAGTCCCTGAAGGCATCACTGGTGTGGAAAACACACTTCATGGGTGACCAGCTGAGGTGTGTGTGTGTGTGTGTGTGTGTGTGTGTGTGTGTGTGTGTGTGTGACCCAGATTACTGACCAGCACCAAACCGGCTGTAATCTGAAGGCTGTTGGGAGGATGGTGGTGGTGTGTGTGGAGCATCACGTCTGCTGCTCCATCACAGAGGTGGAGGAGCTGCTTTAACATCTGCTCAGCTCAAATCCAACATGGTGTTGGTGCGTTGGACAGGAGAGGACAACCCTGGAGACAGCTGTCCTCTGTCCCCGTCTGGACGCTGTCCCATGGTCTCCTGCACCAGTGGCTGTCGGTGTGGTCCAGCAGGCTCTGTTCTGAAGGGATGGCAGCCCCCGGTGGGCCCAGGTCTCCAGGGAGATGGAGCAGCTCCTCCTCCTGGTGTCCTCCTTCGTGGTGATGGGATTATCCATCCTGACTCCTCCTGACACCAGCTCGCCGTTGTTGTTTGGCCCCCACGCTGCTGCGCTCGCCGGCGACGACTGTTGCTAATTGCTCTGACATTTGCAGATACAGAGGAGCCATTAACCACGCTTTCATCACGGGAGGAGCCGTGTGTGTTCACCAGCGCCTGACAACAACGGGCACGCATCCACCACGGTCATCCACGACGGTCGTCAATAACAGTCGTCAGTAACAGCCGTCATTAACAGTTGTCAGTAACAGTCGTCCACAACAGTCGTCAGTAACAGTCGTCAGTAACAGTCGTCAGTAACAGCCGTCAGTAACAGTCGTCAGTAACAGCCGTCAGTAACAGCCGTCAGTAACAGCCGTCAGTAACAGCCGTCAGTAACAGCCGTCAGTAACAGTCGTCAGTAACAGCCGTCAGTAACAGCCGTCATTAACAGTTGTCAGTAACAGTCCTCCACAACAGTCGTCAGTAACAGCCGTCAGTAACAGCCGTCAATAACAGTCGTCAGTAACAGCCGTCAGTAACAGCCGTCATTAACAGTTGTCAGTAACAGCCGTCAATAACAGTCGTCAGTAACAGCCGTCAGTAACAGCCGTCAGTAACAGCCGTCAGTAACAGCCGTCATTAACAGTTGTCAGTAAGTCGTCCACAACAGTCGTCAGTAACAGCCGTCAGTAACAGCCGTCAATAACAGTCGTCAGTAACAGCCGTCATTAACAGTTGTCAGTAACAGCCGTCAGTAACAGCCGTCAATAACAGTCGTCAGTAACAGCCGTCAGTAACAGCCGTCAATAACAGTCAGTAACAGCCGTCAGTAACAGCCGTCAGTAACAGTCGTCAGTAACAGCCGTCAGTAACAGCCGTCAGTAACGTCAGTAACAGTTGTCAGTAACAGTCGTCAGTAACAGCCGTCAGTAACAGCCGTCAGTAACAGCCGTCAGTAACAGTCGTCAGTAACAGCCGTCAGTAACAGTCGTCAGTAACAGCCGTCAGTAACAGCCGTCAGTAACAGTCGTCCACAACAGTCGTCAGTAACAGTCGTCAGAAACAGTCGTCAGTAACAGTCGTCAGTAACAGCCGTCATTAACAGTTGTCAGTAACAGTCGTCCACAACAGTCATCAGTAACAGCCGTCGGTAACAGTCGTCAGTAACAGTCGTCAGTAACAGTCGTCAGTAACAGCCGTCAGTAACAGTCATCCACAACAGTCGTCAGTAACAGTCGTCAGTAACAGTCGTCAGTAACAGTCGTCAGTAACAGCCGTCATTAACAGCCGTCATTAACAGCCGTCAGTAACAGTCATCAGTAACAGCCGTCTCTGCTTCTGGAGGAGAAACTGAGGCTGCAGCATCAACAAACCTCACAGAAAGATGACTGTTCACATGCACCTCCCTCTCCTCTCCTCTCCTCCTCTTCTCTCTCCTCTCCTCTCCTCTCCTCTCCTCTCCTCTCCTCTCCTCTCCTCTCCTCTCCTCTCCTCTCCTCCCCTCCTCTTTCCTCTCCTCTCCTCTCCTCTCCTCCCCTCCTCTCTCCTCTCCTCTCCTCCATCTCTGAATGCTACATTTCTGTTTTGTGTATTGGGCTGTTTGCAGATTAGCCCCTCCCCCTCGGAGCCCCTCCCCCTCGGAGCCCCTCCCCCGCCCGCGGCGGCGGTGGTAAGGGTAACGATGGAGGACGGTGAGCGATGAACTTCTATAGACGAGCAGACAGTGAGGGATTATTTGCAGCAGAGGAACGGTGGAGGCAACAAGCTGACGCTCTGTGTCAGCCTGCTGACTGATCACCACCTCTCTGTCTACATCCACCAGAGGCTCATACCTAAAGAAAATAGTCCTCCATGAAACACAGCTCTGTGTTCACTCAGTAACGAGGTCACCGTTTCTGGAGAGAGGAGAGACGTTGATGTTGAGTTTTTCAGATGTGTGTGTGTGTGTGTGTGTGTGTGTGTGTGTGTGTGCGTGTGTGCGCGCGTGTGTGTGTTGGCGTGTCACTAACGGTGTGTGTGCTCTGCTGCTGTGTCGTCTCTGCTGCACGCTGTTGGACAGCTCCCTCTCTCCTCCGGGTTCAGCTACAGTCGTTCCTCTCCTCCCTCCATCATGAAACTTGGCTGGACGCGTCGTCGTGGTAACCAAGTGTCCATCTGACAGCTACAGCTAAAAACTCACCAGAAAAAGGACAAAACAAGGCAACATTTAGAAGCCAGGGCCAGGAACCTGTCAGCCAATCAGGGCTGAGGATAGTTTCAGGTGGGATGTCTGGACCGCTGGTGGTGGTGGAGGTGGTGGAGGTGGAGGTGGTGGTGGTGGAGGTGGTGGTGGAGGTGGTGGTGGTGGTGGTGGTGGAGGTGGTGGTTGTGGAGGTGGTG
>BJFM01002208.1:103931-137033 GCA_016586285.1 Arothron firmamentum | reverse complement strand
CCCCAAAAAAAAAAAAAAAGTCACTGGATGTGACAGATGACAGGGATGAGGCGATGCCTTGCCTAAAGGCCATTAGGACGATCGCATCATTCGTAAACACGTAACTGTCGTGCGGAGGAGATCTACGTGGCAGGGTGTGAGTTGACCATTACTCACCGCACGATCATGAACATGATTCATCATAACGTCAGCTTGTTTTAGTACCGTGTCGACGCTGGAGTGAGCGCTCCTGACAAAAGATGTTCTCGCGCCCTCCAACCTGTGTTTGGGCAATTTTCCGGGGATGCTAACCTTCAGAGGCAGCAGATGTGCAAAAAAACAAACAAACAAAAAAAAAAAAAACCCATCACAAAGATCACAGTAATGAGCAGTAGCTTGTCTCGGGCTGTCTGAAATCTTCCAGTGTCCTCAGAAAAAAACCCAAAAAAACCAAAACAGGACAGGCTATATAAGGCCCGGAAAATTGGATATCCTTCAGGAGGACAGGACTGATTGTGAGTCTCATTGCGGATACATTGCCAGTAGAAGGAGGGAAAAGCATAAAAAAAAAAAAACAACCACAAAAAAAAAAAACTGTTTGCTATCAAATCCAGGAAACTCAATTGCCTTCTACCGTGGAACAAGTTTACCCGAGAGGACAAGGCTAAAAGTTTTGGGCTCTCGGCGTAATTGGACATCACCTCATCTAACAACAGGGCAACATCCCAAACGCTTTGCTTCTGTAGAGCTTGTCACCTTAAATGGCCTGTTTGTAAGGTCTGGTGCTGGAGGAGCAGGGGCACCGTCGAGGGCACTTTAGAATCTTACAGTGCCCATATAGAAAGGTCCACTGGACTTTATCCCAAAATGTGGCTGCAGCGAGAGAACTCCATGCATTTTTATTAAGCATGCTAGGTAGTTTCTCACATTTTGTTCACGTTTAATTGAATTGTGCCCTAAATGGGTGACTGCATATTGCAATTTGCTGAGCTGAACAGAGAGAGACACTCAACAGGGTTTATTGCCTTTTTTCCTCTCCTGATATCATCATTACGCCGTCAACAAAACCCTCGTCTAATCTCTCCCTCCATGAATTTAAAGTTTTTTTTTGCTAAAATCTATTTTAATTCATGTTGGCAGCTGAGATGAAATAGAGAAAAACATCAATTGTTTTTCGGGGATAATTTGTTAACTGCCGTAGTTGCACATCGGGGATTCGTTACCAGAAACAGAGCACCAGAAAAGCAGTAACACATGCGCAAAGAAGGTAGAAGAATGCAACCGCTCAGAATAATAACAGTCTTTGTTGGGAGGAATTTGAATGGACGGAGGTGATAAAATGCAAAGTAAAATGCGCAGCACAGTCGTCTTCAACGCCAACACGACTTTGACCTGAGTCAGCTCTTTGCATGAAACGCATTAACATGACATGACGTTAGTCTCCGATTTACCGAACCTGACTCATGAATCTCTGATTAAGTGAAGCCGAAAGGAAAAAAAGATCGATCTTTCTTATCAGCGCTTCGGAGTGAGTTGTTGAGTTTATCGATAAGCAGTAAACGGCGCTAACGTGGAGCGCATTGCCCCAGTGTGGCCTATCAGATGAGTTATGGTAGCCAAACACCAGCACGGTGTATAACAGGCTTATAAAGCATTTATTCCTAAGTCCGCACTCGCTGGCTGTCCATTCATTAAGGATACACTTGCCTTTTATTCTTAATTCCAGGCTTCAGAACAGACAAAGCATTTCCTTTCTTCCCACCAATAAATCAACAACGATCACATAGAAATTGTCATGAATTATTGCTATTTGCCAAACCTTGAAGCCAGCTAGAGCACTCTGTCTGTCCTCGCGCAGCGTGTTTGTTAGACTGATTAAATATTTATCTTTTGTTCCAAATATAAAGCTGAAAATCCATCCCTGAGTTGGGAAGAACAGATGCCAGGGTTTGTATCATCCGCAGTCCCAGAGCACATTCTCAGTTTGCGTTTGGTCCACATGGATATGATGTCATAGCCAACTAAGCTACCCCTAGATTTCCTAAATTCAAGCTAGACGGGAGCTTTTAAGATCAGTCAAACCAATAACACCGGGGCTTTAATGAACTGTTAATAGGATGCTTTTTTTTCATAATCAGGTTGGTTTTTCCATTTAAAGTTTCATCCTGCTGCTTTTTCCCCCCCCTCTCTCATCTGTGTCAGCCTTCGTCATATTTTAGAAACGGTGAAGGCATGAAAGGCACTTTTGATCGTTCAATGTGACGCGCAGGTCTTTAATCTCAATGGGCCCAATTTTTTCCACCACTCTCAGTTTTAGAATTTAATCACTCCTGAATGATTGCTGAAAAAACGACAAAAAAAAAAAGCTATAACACGCTACAATAGAAGAATTGGCGTGTGCGTGTGCGCATGTGGTTCTTTGCTGTAACATCGTCGCCTGGAACAATCTTACAATCATTCTCAAAATTGTTTTTTTTTTTTGGTATTCAATTGGATAATGTTTGTCTGCTGTAGAATTGGCTGCTATAATTCAAATAAACATGTTGATCCTTGAAAGCCAATAGTCATTTCAAGGATGAGTGGTTTATCTTTAAGAATCTCGCAGCCGTGTCATTCTGAAGATTGTATGGCTGCTAGATGTGTTTTCTAAAACCCTGCGCTGGCGTGGATTTGTTTTCTATTACCGATCACTTTACGTGTTGTCTTGGACGGGTAGATCTTTTTAATGTATTTTTAAATAGACCAGGGGAATCAGACAGGTTTGATTGCCAACCTGCTGCATGCGTCCTGTTATTACGCAATGAAAGGCCGCGCTTGTTTGCTGCAAGCTTTGTGAGACGCAGATGCCATGTCTTGACTAATTTGCGCAGTGCGCAAACTGATTCGAAGAAAGCCGCGAGGCTTTTTCTAAAGCCTGTGCTCGATCGCAGACATGAGAGCGTGTAACCGGTCCCCATAGGTTGCTCAGAATGATCAATACCAAGAAAGACATCTGTAGACCGCTGTTATCCCTGCTGGCCTTAGGGTTAGGCTCCTCGTCAAGGTGACGTGCTGCTGATAATATCATTGATCATGGGGGGGGGGGGACTGCTGAGAAGGAGAGTTCACATAATTAGCAGCAGTCATTAAAAAAATGACATCATCAGTTGTTTAAAGTATCATCTAGTGGGTCTAAGATAAGATAAGGTAAGGTAGGATTACCACCAGTCCGATGTAGACCCCAAGCTGGCTGAGTGAGCCCATCCTCTTCCTGTTCTTGGATGATGACGTTAGCAGGGGGTCTCTTGTGCTTCCACAACTCCCGTTCCAGGCCCTTGTTTTCTTCTGACGTTAAGCTTCACATTGTTGTTCTGGTACCGTGTAGTGACGGTCTCTATCAGTCTTCTGTCCTCCTTCTAGTCATCATTGCTGATACATCCGACAATGGTCCAAAGCCCTTTCAGATGACAGCAGGTCCAAGGCGTAGAATGTGAAGTTGTGTTGCACCAGTACAGTCCCCTGAGATGCTCTGGTTTTGCTTGCAATCACCTCAGAAGTGTGCTCATCCACTCTGATGCACTATCACTGGCCAGTGAGGTAGTCCAAGACCCTGCCTGGGGAGCTGTTACATCTCCAGGAGCTTGTCCATAAGAAGTTCGGGCTGGATGGTAGCGCTGGAAGCACCTGACAAGTCAAAGAACATGACTCTTACAGTGCTTCCTCTGCTTCTGCAGGTGTAACGGGGACCCGTGAGTGAGGAAGATGATGTGCAGCTGATATGCCACATGCAGATGGAACAACAATCTGGCGCTAATAGCAACCACCTTATCTGCAAAAGTGTCAGTCGATGAAGTTGTAGTTGTGCTGGTTGTGACTTGCTGTATTATTCACTCTGTGGCAGATGCTTCACTTTGTGAGCGTTGTATTACAGTTAGGATACGAGGATGTGTGGAACATACTGTCCCTTTTAGTTCTGAACAAACATGAACACAGATGGCTTTAATTGTGCCTCAGAGCAAACAATGGTTGAAATGTGATCAGTGGACTCAGAGTTTTCCCAAACCTTTCAAAATAAGTTTTTCTCTCAGCAGATAATAGGCAGCCAAGACACTGGTATGTCTGTGGCTTTCATTCAGAGATTGTAAGCTCTCAAATGTCTGTTTTAGACCTGTTCATTTTTAATAATACATGCATAATACTTTAAGTGAAATAAGTGGTGGACTGCACTTTCATGAAAGCCAGTTTCTTTGGGTGCATATTCTTGACCCCCCCCCCCACAAAACCAGTACAGCATTTTCGAATGAAAAGCCTTTTTGCCGCCCACTACATTGATCACCTGGAAGTCGTAACAACAAAGTGTAGCTCTGGGTCCAGTTTCGACTGAATATGATGGAAATTTCCAACATTTAACCTCCCAGCCGGGCAGCCTCTGCAACATAACACGGGAAACGGCGTTTCTGGTTCCACGTGTGATTCCACCTATCCTTTTTATAAAGCTAAGCAAATGTAACAGCTGCTTCTCTGACCACCTGTGGCTGTAATTTATGAGCAACTCTGACATCAGATTTTCTGTGATTTAGCAACACAAAATAACCAACTCACCAAATCACCAATTACCGGTTGTTGAAGAGTAAGCCGATGAAGCTGTTTTGTGTACGGCCCTGCTTCCTAATATTAGCCTGTGAATAGAAGCTAATGTCTTACGATGTTAATAATGACCCCTCCCAGCAAATGTGTCAGTTTCCTAAAACAGAGACATTACCTGAATGAAAGGTTAGAATAAATGACCGTTTTCAAATATGGTCTCCTTCCTATAAGATGGGGCAATAATATGCGACGTTTTCATAAAAAGCCCAATGTGTTTTTTTTTAGGACCAGTGAACAGGCTGAAAAAGAATTGTATTTGGAGGAGCGTGTTGCAATATGTCTCACACTCACAAGTATAAACTGATAAAGAGGGACGAGGAGCAGAGAATACATCAGCACCATTATGAGGCTGCAATCGATTCAGCTCCCTGCTTAGGCTGTTGATGCTGTAGAGGCTGTTTGCGGTTTAAGCTTTCTTTTACAATCACACAATACGCTTATCTTTATGTCAGAAAGAAACACATTTTATTTCAGTTTGAATCAACATTCACAATTCTATCACCGCACCTCACCTCACTTGTCCTCAAAGGAGGATGTTTTTCGCCATGAACGTAAGTGAAATAACGTTTTTCATACATATTTTGCTAAAATGCCATTGCTGCTACTGGCTAAACTGAGTCGTCCCTTTTAGTTCATTCATTTTTCTCTTCAATCCAGTCTCTGGGCTGGGCTTTGGACCTGGAATAGTCAGGCCGAAAATGGCCCCAATTCAGGCCTGATTGCAACGGAATTGTAATCGTCGTGCAACGTGTCATTTCGAACACTTTCCGCCTGAATGTGGAGCCGGGATGCGTTGCACCGTGATAAACCCTGTCAGCCACCAAGGAGAACTGTCACCCTGAACATCCCCAACAAAGAAAAGCCCCCGAAAGATTGTTCATAAACCTTTCGAGCGTAGAAACGAGTCTTCTGTGACTGATGTCTGTCAGCGTCAGTCAAACCTGTTTCTGTCTCCAGTTTCCAGTGCAGACGGAGATGCTGGTCAGCACCTGAAACATGTCGCCCTGCCGCACCAGACTTGAGCCAGGCTGAAATTAACTCATTTAAAAATAAACAACAATTTTTTTGCCTGACTGGAACATGACTTTCTGGAAATGTTCAAACACAGTTTGCTGAGCAGAGAGAGATGAGAGTGCTACACATGTTCACATTTGGTTCTCTGGGATGATGTTTATTTTGCCGCAAAAGCCATTTATATGCCATTTCATCCCCCGAATGGAAAATCACAACATCAATTTCATGTAATTTGCAAACCCCCCCCCAAAAAAACCCCCCCCAAAAACCAAAATTAGCCAAAAGGTCCTGAATAATGTTGCTTTCACCTTAGAGTAACCTCTGAAGACACTTACCGGATTTCACCCAGCAATGCGCCACAACTGAGAGCGCTTCATCAAGTGTTATTAATTGAAGCAGCACCCTGGAGGGCATTTCATCACTTTTAACTGTTGTAAAGGGCACTTTGTGTCAGGTTTTGCCCAGTGAAATTACATATTTCTGTGCACGTTATTGTGTTTGTGTCTGTTGGAAAAGCCCCCCAGGGGGTGCTTAAGCACTGTTTAGCATTGGGTAAAATGGATATGCCCTCGTTTATGAATATAAAGCGTAAAAAACCCCCCAAAACAAAACACGTAAAGGATGCTACAAGCACGTATGTCACCTTTTACGGAGCCCAGGTCTGGTGTAAGAGGTTTTGGAGACTGCGCTATGCTTACACATTTTGTGTAGTGCAGAAAAAAAAAGGATGTATATTTACCACACTTTGTTTCCAGGAAATAAATCCATTTGTTTTGGTGAAATGATTGAGGAGCAAAACTGAGTCTGGCAGCACGTGTCCTCATGGCATCCCCCCCCCAGGGTTAGGGTTAGCCTCAAACAAATCTTCTAGTGACTGTGAATCGTTAGCCTCAGACTTCTGGAATAATCCAGCAATATATGAAATAAGAAAAACAAGAACTGTATGTTTGTCATCCCAAGTTGTAGCATGTGAGGGTGAAGCTTAATCGGAGAGTTCTGCTCAGGGAGCAGCAGCCCCTCTGTGGGCTGGATGTGCCCGGAGCTGAATGCAGATGCTCCCGTTTCCACTTGTTTGTATTCCCCAGTGGAGGGGACGAGTGGAGGCTGCAGCCCCTTGTCTTTCTTTTGTCTGATACATGGTTTCTCCTCAGAGTTGATCATACCTGGACGTCTGTGGGCTGTGAAGGCGGGACTGGGGGCTCTGCCTGAAACTGCCTCAGCGTTGTCTTCGGGTTCCATCGACCGACTGAAGCAGATTTCCAAACCGGAATTAGGAAGGCTGTCGTTCAGCACTACTTCCGGAGGAAATCGCAGACCTCGCAGCGCCTCCTTCAGATTTATGCATTTATAAAGGCAGCATGACTCAAACCAGACCTTAACTTCCAGAACAAGGTTGGAAATAAAATAGAAGAAGAGAGCCGGATCTTCTCCACATGTATTCACACCAAAGTCTGCCAAAGGCATAAATGCCATCATAGATTTCATGCATTTAGAAGCATAAATGAGCTTTTAAAGGCCAACGAATCTAGCCGTTAAAGTGACAAAGTCTAATGTGTGATTAATGCCATCTCATTTTCAGCTTCTGCTGTAACCACGCATGGTTGTTTGCTCTATTAATTCAACATCCTTTCTTATGGCTCAGGAAATACGCCAGTGTTTTACCCGAGTGGTCGCCCTCAATTGTACTATTATTTCCGAGCTATTTTTGCATTTGGTTGGGATGCTTGAAGGTCCGGAGGGTTGCAAACTATGCGGGGAGCACGGCAACAATGGCGCCACTCAGGCTATGCTCAGTGGTCCCTTGTAGACGAGGTTCCGTGTCTCAGATGAATGAGTGCTGCACTGAAGGCACTCTAATCCAGCAATAACAAGACGGATCATAATTAATAATTAATAGATCTTAATTGTGCTGTGGTGCAGAGCCAGCTGTAGCAACGGAATGCTGCAGAAACCCCAGCACAGAGAGAGAGGCGGAGAGAGAGAGAGAGAGAGAGAGAGAGAGAGAGAGAGAGAGAGAGAGAGAGAGAGAGAGAGAGAGAGAGAGAGAGTGTTTTGTCATTTTTAATAGAACACTGCAGCCCTTTATTTCAGTTCACATTCTACACCGCAGCACTTCAACAGGGATCCTGGACTGGTTCAGGTCCATCGGTCACACAAAGAGGCTAAACTCCATCCAAAGCCGACGGAAACTCACTCAGCTTTTGTCTCCGAAACACTGCATTAATTATGGGCCTGCTGCTCGTCACAGAAATGTTATCGATCCGGTTATCGATCCGATTTAATGACCCAAATATTATATTATACTGTATATTCTCCCTCCGCCGAGGGAGAAGGGAGCTGGCGTTTAATTGTTAGCAAAATAGCTATTAATGGATTTTAATGAAATGTTTAAGAAATGTTGATAATGGGCCAAGGAACAGATGTTTACACCTTGGTGATGTTGCGGATTCTGGAGGTACCTTGACCTTTCATCTTTTAAATCTTTGGAAGATCAAAGTCCAAGGGGCTTTCATCATAAAGCAACCTATTGTGTTACATAACACTGCGTCACTTCTGCCTGTATATACTATACTACCGGTGAGAGTCACAATATTTGGGGAAAAATATCTGCTTGGCAGAGTTCTGAGCGCTCCGAGCGCTTTTCTAGTGTTTTACGATGATAAATCGTTTATCTTCATCATGCAGGGGTTGCACCAGGTAATGTGTAATATCAAAAAATACTATTAGTTTGTGGACTACGTAATGAAAAAATACAGATGATAAATGATGATACAGATGATAAATTGTGTCACAGATGACAATTTTCCTCTTATTTTAGCAGATACGGCGACGTCTCAGAGGTTTGCCACAACTCTGAGAAGGGAAAGGTGACATTTCAACCTCTTGATATTGATCTGGGCAACGGGACGACAGACGTCAATGGGAAATTTTGGGAAATTTCACAAATAGGTATCTGCGTTAAAAATATTCCGTTAGCATTTGGCTGTCAGTAGTGCTGGAGGCGCTGTAGGACAAACAAGAGCATCGAAAATGCATCAGGAATTTCAAGTCAAATTCAATTTGTGCTGGGGAATTGAAATGCGAACCTCAGCCAAGGTTCACCAGTCGCAGTGTTGCGTGATCACCGTGAGGCGCGCACACCCAAAGCATCAGGTCAGTGTTGAGAAATGCCTGAGCCGATGACTTGGAAGTGAGAAGGGGCTCAGATTGTCTCATCTGTCGTGGTCACAACAGCCAGGAGCCTCCCGTCCCTTTTAGACTCTTCAGCAAACACTTCCAGGTGGCAAAGGGAATGCTGCGATCAAAAGAATCACTCCCAACCGTGTCTACTCTCAGACTTGGCTGCCAATAAAAATACGTTTATTGGAATGCACTAGTTTGGTTCTGAATCACCAAAATGGTGTACAGTAGTGGGAAAGTAACGATTGCAGTGGGAAGGACAGTATACCAGAAAAATAGAGGAGGAAATGCAGCCTTCTGAAAATTAAATATCTGACTGAATGCAGGGGAGTTGCTGTTTGTGCAGGGTGGCCCGCACACACACACACACACACACACACACACACACACACACACACACACACACACACACACAGACAAGAGGGTGTGATTGTGAATTGCATCTGATGCGTAGGAGTGTCCACTGAGACGGCCAGGATCCCTTCAGGGAGAGGTTGGAGACACGCAGTCCCACCCGGAGTCAGGTGGGGGCGCAGTTGCTCTGTGCTTTGATGGCACCGGCGGGAGGAGTGGGTGGGTGGTGGGTGTGGGTGGGTGTATTTGTTATTCAGCCCCTTAACACCACACAAAGTTCCCCGTTTTGAAATAGATGCGGCGGGGTGAACAGCTCTAACACAATCACTTACCTCAGAGGTGCCACCTATATCCATCTACGCAGCAGATTTATGCAGCAGACACACAACACCCCACAGAACCACCGTCGCTGGTTGCTGTGGCAATCCAGACCGGCGGCCCCTCTCTCAAGGCGGATGGATATTCCAACAAAACAGCACAAAACGGAAACAGATTACACAGCTTTTAAAGGGCAGGTCTGTCACAACTGGTGGAAGGAAGCTCATCATGTGTGACGCTGCAGAGGTGTTTTTTTCTGTTTTTTTTCCTTCTGTTTTGTTCTAGTTTCAGGCCTTCCACTAGTTAGCACCCAGGGATTATCCAGCAGCTTGATCCATTATTCATGACTCAGCAAAAGTAATAAGTGATGCCGCCTTTTTTTTTCTTCCCCCCTCTGTATTCCCAGAGGTCTCCATTATGATTTATGAAGAGTAATGCAGTGTAAAGTGTAAAGCTGGTATGCTCTGCCTGCTGTGATGAAGTGTGTGTTGCAGCCATTCGGAGTTGACTGGTAAGCAATCAGTTCGGGCGCACAAGCCGCCGCCGCAGTAGTGCTTATTTGTTGTGCAGTGTGCTGTGAAACAAGCTTTTACTCTTTCAGGACTGATGGTCTGCTCTGTCTAAAATGCCCTCCCTGGATTTTTTTTCCTTTTTTTTTTTTTTTTTTTTTTTTCTTGCTCCGAAGGGAAAAAAACCTGTGGTAGAAAGGTGCAGGAACGGAGAGCACACAATGTTGATATTTGAACTCGGGATCAATTTAAACTCTCCCCGACCTCTCCTCCCAGGCTCCCAACTTTACGCCCTTGAAGGCCATGCTGCAAAAGTAAATCAGGAACATCTGCAAGCGAGAGCTATGTAAAAAAATATTCCGAAAAACATTTACTGTATTTTTTTTTTTAGCACTGTGAAAAATGTGATTAAAAACCCTGCATGCATTAATGTAACACAGACAAAGAAAATAGAGGGAAATGTGTTCTATGGTACTCATCAGTGTGAACTAAGTATTTTTGCAACTTAGGGTATGAAGACAGAGAGAGACCATGTGAGAGAGAGAGAGAGAGAGAGAGAGAGAGAGAGGGAGAGAGAGAGAGAGAGAGAACAACTGACACGCTGAGTGGAAAGAAAGAAAGAAATTAGGTCCGCCAAAGCCATTTTCCATTGGGAGCTGCTGCTTGTCCATTCTTAGATCGCGCTAGCCATGCACACAGCGAGCAAGATGCTTTTACAGAATAAGGAAACATACAAAGACAGCCGACAATGTGGGTTCAAGCTATGTGAACCCACACGTCGCTTTGTTCTAAAACTGAAAATAACTGGAATTCACATGACTCTATCGAGTCATAAATGAGTAAAATATGACAATCACTCATTCTACTGTGGATACTTGAAAACATCACTGTCTCTACAACATGTTAGCACAGTTAGCATGGCCGCTTCAGGGGTAGGGGGGTACCAGACCTGATTCCAGGCACTTTGTTTTGTCCCACAGACCCGCAAACATGCAAATTAAGTTGGCTGCAGCCTTTACATTTCTGTATAACTGCAGCGACGCTAACGCGCACAGATAGTGGCTGCTCCCGAGCCAACGCTCCACTTCTTTGGACAGAATAACACCAGACTTCAAGCGAAACACTACGGAACGCTTGCTAGAAACACTCCCGGCCAATTTTTCTTTTAGCCGTTTCTCTTTCGGAATAAACTAAGGACACAACAACTGCAGGTGGTAATACAGAGATTACTTGTGAGGATCGGTGTAAACATGCTGAAAACCGAAGGGAAGCGTCTCCACAGGGAGCCGGAGAATTTCTCAGAATTTAATGAAATGGCCTCGTTTTCTCGGGGTAAGCTTAGTGATGATAATGAATATAAAACACAATCAACATTAAAGAATTAGAGATACGTGATTTCAAGTCAATAGAACATTTATACTATTTCAACTGAAATGAATCTTAGGCACGATCTTCTCACATTGATCTGGGATCTATTTTTTTTTTTATAAGTCTGAGGTGTTTCTATACTGTAGCATTTAGCCGCTATGAGGTTAGCGTACATCTTTATACTTAAAATCAATAAAAAGGGGCTTGTTGGTGCTTTCAGCAGACCGTTAAAATGTAATTTTAGTGAGTCGGCCCGGAGTGTGAAGACTGCATGTTTGGTTCATTGATTTCTCCAAATTGCCTTGTTTGTCTGTTTACATCAGCCTGGTAATGAATAGGTGACCTCCCCTGGATTTACGAACCAACCCGAATGTCATCAGCGGTAGCTTCCGGCCACTCATGAAAGAACAGACTAAAAGCAAGAGGAGGCTGAGATCTGTTGACATTATTCACTCTGCGTAGCTAACAAAGTAATAAAAATGGTCATCTGGATGGATTGAGGGAGGGAGGGATGGAAGGCACTGCCATCACAAGCTATATGCTAATATTCAGTATGGGATTTTCAAAATAAAATCTCCTCCTAATCAGGGCCGGTGCTATTTGCTCTTACAAAAGCTGTTCTGTAGGCAGAGCGCGATAATGGCGCTGGATGGGGAAAGGGCGGTGATCTGTCAGCAGCCGCCAGCCTGCAGGTCTTGAGTGATACTCTTAAAGACAGCTATCAGCTGTTGACGTGCAGCAGCGAGTGAGACAAGGTAATAACGAGAGGGAGAGCAGCTGATTCAGCAGCTTTCCGGATAAAGCACCCCTCCTTTAAAGCTTCTCCAATTAAGAGCGGGTAATAGGGACGGGCACCATATTGTTAGGTTTGCAGAAAGTGAAGGTGGCCTGTATCATTCCACCCGCAGCTATTATCCAGTCAGGAGTAATGAACCACTTAAACGACACATGCAGCTAACACGCATAGGCGAGGATCATTTTAGACTATCTCAGAGGCAAAGGTAAAGAACTGGCCCACCGTGGGGGGGTCTACCTTCACGACTAAGACGGAGCCAGTCGGATCATTTCTGCTCCTGGTGGGCAGTAGCCCTCATCCAAGAGCTGAACATCAGCGCAGGCACTTCAGCCCGCAACCTAATAAACATGGCGGTGAGCACAGATGGTCGTGAAGATGCGAACACGGAGCAGTAATCGTAGTGGACAACGTTCCAGTCCAGCAAGCGAAACGTCTGCTCCACTTCCAAGTGGATGCTCTGTGAATCTGCAAATTCGAGCTCCGATGTGACGGCCTTGCAGCTGAAAACGGAGAAGACATTCGGCCTCTTTATGTTCCATGTAATTATTAATGTATGGTTAAATCTGGGGCTATATTTACCATCTAAATATAGGACATTCATTTTCATTAAAAATGTTAGCATTTTTTTGCAATTTTACAATATTTAGCAATACTTGTGAAGACAATTCGTGCAGTAATTACTATAACATAGTGAAGTCAGTTGTATGAAGTGTAAAGGTAGCAGGAAGGTACTGCACCCTCAGTCTATGAACGTCAGGTAGGTTAATGCAAAGTTTCTAACTGTCCTGAG
Source organism: Arothron firmamentum (assembly GCA_016586285.1). Classification (NCBI taxonomy): domain Eukaryota; kingdom Metazoa; phylum Chordata; class Actinopteri; order Tetraodontiformes; family Tetraodontidae; genus Arothron; species Arothron firmamentum. The sequence goes on along the minus strand of BJFM01002208.1, from coordinate 124,099 downwards.
GTACGAGCGATTGTAAATGTGCCTAGCAGGTCTCGGAGGTATTATTGTCGAGCAACCGCTCCAGCAGGCTCCAGCATCCCCCCCGGGACCCTAATTAGACATAAACGGTTAATGATGATGAACAAAGTCCTGTAAAATGAAACCATAAATCATCTCGGCTCCCTCCCCTCGTCTTGGGCCGCAACATAATTAAGCATGTTGCTAACGTTGGTATCATGACTTTGAGTTCCCGACGCGGCTATCCTCTGCTCCGGGGTGCAAATAGTTCTCGCACATCTCTGCAAATGTGAAAATAATTTCCCCGCGAGTGTGCGGCACCGAGCTTTCATGCGACCGCGTTTGCGTTACTTTATTTACCCTCCTAAAACTCATTCAATTAAGCTCGCACTAGCTTCGCGTGCAGGCTTGACTGGTCAACAGGGTCAGAGTCGGCAGCATACGGCGCAACGCCGCCCCGCGATGACACGTTAATTGCCACGGTGGCAGTTTTAATTAACTGTGGGTTGCGAAGATATAGCCCATATCTGAAGCTTTTAATTGCGATGCAAAATGCTACCATTAGCAGAGAGCGCGTCACGCCCATGCGCAATCCGCGTGCACGCAGTCATGACATTGAGTCGGGGGAAGGGGTGACTCCGGCATGCTAATTAGCCAGCGGAGTGGGCTTTAAACAGTTATTGATATGTCGCTAATCGTTTGGGTGCTTTGATTTTGAACTGTGTAAAAACGCTGTGGAGGAAGTTTTTTTTTTTTCTTCTTCCCAGTGAGCACATTCCAACATGCGTGGATCGAACCGTTAATCTATAAACGGTCCATCTTAGTTACCTGAAATTTCATTTGTCAGCAGACCCTTTTTTTCCCCCTTTCTTCTTCTTTTGGGTCAAGTCATCTGTTTTGCATGGAGGGGAAACCGATCACGGTGCCAGCGTTTTGTTGCGCAAATGTTAAAGAAAGTCTGACGTTATGGAATCGCAGGGGGAGCTGTAGGGCCTGCTCCATGTCAATGAAAAGGGATGAGCTGCAGTTCTCGCATGTTTGGGCTTCATCTTGGGAGGATTCATTCCTGGTAGCCTCAGCGGGTTGCTAGCAAAGCCCCTTGGCTTTATGTGGAATGCCAACACTTATATTACACTGTGTTTTTGTCTTTTTTTTCCCTCTTCTTGGCACACACGGTACAGATTCATGAAATGAAAAATGCATAGAGCAGGGGATTTTCACGGCATGTTCAGGATGATTAAGGAAGGTAAGTGCACCGGGACACACGCAGCATTCCCCTCAGGGACTTCTGGGTAATTCGGCGAGGGTAGAATCAGAATTAGCGGATAACCGAAGGAAAAACGGGACGGAAGATGAGTCAGGAGAAAGGTAGCGCTCGTACTACGATCGGGGTGGGGGGGGGGATAGAATGTTTGTCAATGTCGCATGAAGATCCAAAACACACTATGGATGATGGGAGTTTGACTGCAGGGGAATGGATTCGTGAATTCCAGCAGGAATCGACAAACGCGTTCCGAATCACGTGAAATCACGCTCACTCTCTGCCGCCGCTTCCTGAACCTGAGCGCCAGCGGCAGACGAGTGTGGCTCTGGTCCCCCCCCCCGTGCACAAGTGCCCTCCTGACGAGTAGTTTCTCCCCAAGCGAGGCTTTTGGGACTGTTTACCCACAGGCTTGAAACTCGGCACCACGGGGACAGTCCAACACGACTCCGGTGATCAGATCAGCAAACCACAGCAACGCGTCTGCTCTAAGCCGTACGCACTGCATCTGATGTCCTTACATTCATCCAAAACGCCTAAAAGCATCAGAAAATCAGCCCCCCCCCCCTGTACAAGCCCGGCACGAAATCTCCCCGTGTTGATCTCAGCTCCGACAACAGAGCTCGCAGCTCCTTCTGCAAAGGGGGAAAAGGCTCCTTTCAGACGCAGCTTCATTCGCGTCGCTCCCGCTTCCTCGCCGGCTGTTTTCATTTCTGCCGACTCCTCAAAGCGGCGTTGCTTTCATGTTCATCGGGATCCGGGCTCTCCGCCTCCCCGACGTCTCCCTTCCTCGCTCGATTACTGATATCTGCTGTCAGCGTAAGAAGACAAACAAGGCGGATCACATGCGTACAGGCCTTCGCTGTGATCGCCAGCTCCTTCCTCAACCCGCCTGCGAGGGTTTCATTTACACCGAGGCCTCAACTTATGGCCTCCTACGATGATATCAGGTTTAATTCTAAAGATTTTTTATTTTTTTTGCTTTGGTGAATAGAAACACCAGCTACATCGCCTCAGTTGAGGCATGCTAATGTTTTCTCGCCGGTGCGTCATCTTTCGCGGGTACACAAGGCCGACTTCGGTCTCCGCCTCGTCCTTTTGGGCTCACTCGGCGATGGTTTGACACAGCAGCGATGACTGAGGGGGTGACGTGCCGACATTCCGTGGGGAGTTTAACTGTTGACTGCCGAAGAAAAAGCAACAGTACGATGCGAAAATGAGAGATGTGTGTAGCAATAGAGATGAATACCCATGAAGTTGGTATTTGCTCCAGGGAGTCGACTTCCAGTACGGTCCAAGAGTCTAAAGGTGCTTGGTTGTGACAAGAGTGATATGGGCCTTGCTCCATATGAAGGAGGGGAGAAGGAGAGGCAATAAATGAACTAACAGTAAAAGAATCTCTTTGCTAAGTGATGTTTAAAAAAAACCCAAAAAACTGCGACTGGCTTGTGCAGAGGTTACCGCACGCTCAATTAATTAAAAGAAACCAAAGAGAAAATCTGCATACAAATTGACTGCAAACTCAAATCAGATTCCCCACATTCCCACCCATAGTTGTCTTTTGTCACAGGCGGGTGGTATACAAAGGAAAACACATTACACTGTGAATGACTCTGAACTGAATAAGCGACAAAATCATTTTTGATGCAAACGCTCACGCTATCTGTGCCAGCAGCTCATTATTTCTGTGTGTTTTTTTTTTATTTTTTTTTAGAAAGCCTAATGTTGACACCTTTCATGATATTTTTTAAATTTAACTTTCTTTCTTTATTGGCAGGTTTAGATCTGTCACTGCTTTAAACAAACAGGAATATATCGTAAAAGCCAGCAGGAAAATGGCTAGCACCGGTGCCAAGCAAGCAGAAGTTCCACGAGCTCTTTAAGAAACTTAAACCGCAACTAAAAAAACTTATTTTCCAAGAACATCCGAACTAACCTACTAGAGTGTTTGACCAACGTACCGACAGGCCCTTTCTTGACAACATTGTGATCGCTACTATAAAATATTCCGCTGAAAGTGCCAAGGACGACCGGTGTTGCGACCGAGTTTCATTTGCATAATGATGCTTTGACAGCTTGATCCGGGGATCGAAGGCCTCTCTGCCGTGCGCGTCAACCAAAGCTGTCAGATTCAAATTGAACGCCAGCGGAGGTCCCGACCCAGTTAAATGAGATCCGCGAGTCCAATCAACAGCCCAACGAGCATTAATGCAGCTCATCAGCTCTACTACATTAGGCAACGGTAACGTCGTTACGCAGCGTCGTCGATGGCGATGGGGACTGACGCATTAGACGGACCGACAAGTCGAGGTTAAATATTGGAAAATGTGGGCAGAAACGTCTCGCTGATCTTCAAACTCTGAATAAACTAGCGGTCGGTCTTTATTGCTCTTCCCGGGAGCCCTGTTGGATGGCTTCCTCTCTCTGTTTTATCAGAAATCCACTTTATTCTGTAATATAAATTGTTAGCCATGCTTCAGAAACTTTGTTACTGAATTCACGTCATAAATGTCACATCAGTTCTGACCTTATATAAAATGTCTAAGGGGCGAGGGAAGGCATTTCTGCGCGGCAGTGTTGAAATTCGTTCAGCCGTGTTTGACTTTATCCACCGCCTTTCCTAATTCATCCGCAAATGCGACCATGACACATCTCATATGGAACGTTTTACTGCCTTCTGAAAATGGAAAGGCTGCAGATATGGATATGGATCCATAATTCAGCTCCAGTGGTTAATTACAAATGTGTAATGACTTCCTGCTTTTGCTTAATTCCCACAGCGTAATGGGCCGATGGGCCCTCGTCCTACATTCCCAACATCGATACTTGACTGCTGCAGCAGTGATGGGAACAGCCGCTCGTTTTAGGGCCGGGCTAAAACCAGCCAGCCCTTTCAAATAAGTTTGATTTGATTTGTCTGACTGTTTTCTCTATAAGATTAAGAACCCTCCAACTGCTTAGAGCACCTGTAGAGGGCAGCGTACTTGTACTGCCACCTTTACCTCCATTATTCTGTGTAAAAACAGAATAATAAGAATTATTCTTTCTGAGGAACTGATAAAAGATTCCTTCATCTTGAGAAATGAGAAGAATCAATATCGCACCCAGTTTGAAGTTGTAATTGAGCATCGAGAATCAGCAAAGAACATTAGACAAGCTAGCTGCTCCTGTCTGCAGAGGAGCTTGTGTCAACGACTTCACCCAGTAGTTTTTTATTCTTATTAGGCCTTGAGAGTGAAATCACATTTCGGATGGCCAAGAAGAGGAATTTTTGAGACGTGGAAATATGAAGTGAGTTTGCTTTTGGCCGTAGCACCGAGTGCTGTGGCGCACGATCCAAAACTCACTTGGGAGGCCGAAAAAGTTACAGCCACCATTATCGCACTTAATAAACACAAATAACCCTAGGGTAGGACGATTTTGTCTAATTAAATACTTTAAATTATATTTTCACATTGAAATAGCAAATTTAAATCAGCGATTATTTTCTAAGCAATTAAAACAGGGAATTGTCTCAGAATTTTTCAAAAAAAAGGGAAAAAAAAATAAATACTGCAAGGCCAAGTTTATTCTCCAATGTGCATATTTATAACAAACTAGTGTACCGTCTTCTGAAAACAAACTCCTGGATGTTTATGTGGTCTAGTCTAGTATTTAAAAGCGTATCGTTCGATTCTTTTCAGGGATCCACTGACCATCACAGCTAGGCTAATACAGCCCTGTTGGATGCTAAAATGGTCACAAATAAGGCAGCAGATTTATGTCATATATCAGAATTTTTAAAAAAATCTATTTAACATAAAGTAAGATTCACTTATTAGTTTGTTTTCCAGTCAGATTTGTCAACCTGGAGGTGACTGTTGACATGGATGTTAGACAGATTTCAAAGTTCGGTTACTTTTCACGACTGTGTCTTTGTTCCACAGCAAACACGGCAATCACTGCAAACGCTTGTGTGATGTAGAGACGAACACTTTGTTACGTTGCTGCGGAAGTTCATTTTATTTGCAAAATTTTAAAATGCTCTTCTCCTACTGGAAACAGCGGTGAGAAAGGCTCTTTTTAGCGTTGGGTGAGCGGGGCGGTGCCAACGTTCAAGGACCACTTTTGCTTTCGGGAGGCCCAATGTTCCCCGGCTGCCCTGCGAGTGTTTCATACGTGCAAAATGTTGTAAAGCTGATTCCTGAATCTGAGATGGTTGCAGTTAGCGGCGGGGTCATTCCATCTAGGGTGATCCATCGCTCCGAAGGGCATGGAGGAGTACCAGGGCTTTTCAGAAAACGCCCGGGCCTCCCGAACGAAACAAGAACCCTGTGTGCTGTGTCAAGTTTAAGTGGCTCTGTTTAGAGTTGAAGTTGGAGGCAGTGCATCGCCAAATTGCCTCCTCTCTCCACAGAGAGCGCACGCTTGGTATGTGTCACTTACGAGCTAGCCGGAGGAGAATTTACTGGGAGATCTCCCTGAGACCGGATAATCAAGGGTCGTGACATTCGGCGCAGCGGAGGCCGCCGGCGTGAGAACTCTTCCACTAAAGTGGAAGACAGATTGAACGGCTGGAAAGCCACAGAGAAAAAGAGTCGACCCTTTTTTGAGTGTCAGAGGACTCCTCTGAGAGAAGATCGTATTGATTTTTGCCCCCCCCCCACAAGATAGCTGCAAACAGCAAACAAACGCAGCTGCGCGGCATCGATCTGCACGGGCCCACTAAATATTGTCGCTCCCAAATATTGTGACGTTCAGCTGTAAATACTCACGAGAGGAATGATGGGCCAGCCATCTGGGTCTGGCGCTGGCTACTCGCGGCAATTAAGGAAACACACTTAAGGGAACGCGCTGTTCCCCCATTTCTGTCTCACAGCAGGTGCAGAAAAAGAACGGGACCACGGGGGAGAGATACGTGGGTGGCTTCTCTTTGTAACTTTGTAGTCAATTCCAAAATCCCCGTTGACTTTCCTTTCCTTGTTTTGAGGTTCGGGTTGTTGCATGATGCTGCATGATTGCAGCTAGCAGGGAGCGAATCTCTGTCCTGAACCAGAGAAGGAGGACCTCCACATAACAAAAATGACTCCACCCCCGTATTCTACTGTTATATTCACAAAAAACAAGGTTGTAAATATAATTTAAAAGCAGCATTTAAAAGATTACCCTTAATGTTTTTAATTTGTATACTGTGAAAGAGACAGGTTATACTGTACAGTGTTCCCTCGCCATATCGCGTTTCACCTTCTTGCTGTTTCGCTGGTTTTTTTTTTCTATGTTACTGTATTTTACGCGGTGAGTAATCATTAAAGGCGGGTTCACACTGGGTTTGGTGTGTCTCCGTCAGTCCGTAGGGCCTGATTCCTGCCGTCTGGCAATTTACCCCGGCTGCGTCCACGCTGTGCGGCTCCCGACATGACGCTGAACACGAAATCACGCACGACCGCCCGATATTATCACTTCGTAGTTATGTAGATGAAAAACACATTAAACACCGTAAGCATTAATTTGAGTAATCTCAGTGACTAACCATTCACTCCTCTTGCTTCTGAAACCTCATTTTCATGCCATCATAAATAATTGTATGGCTTTGCACTTCAATGACGGGTCTTTCTTTGCTCTTGCCTAAAATGACTGTGACCCTCAAAAGACTTAGGACCTGTTGAAAACGATCGCTCTAAATATGGGACCTTTTATTTTGACAAATTCCCCGATGTTTAATTTTCTCTTCGCACTCGACTTCCTGTCCCGCACGCGATGCCTCGTGCTTGATTGCTGCGCCATGCTGTTGTAATTATGTAGGTTTTTCAGTGTATAAACTGTGTGAGAATGTGGAAAATGTTAATGACAGTTTGGGGAAAGTTTATAAAGAGTGCGAGGAGGGGTTATGAGACCGTAACATGTATTTGAATGGTGAAAAATTAAAAGGTCCCTATTTCGAGGATTTCGTTTATTGTGCGCGGGCGGGGGGGTCAGAACGTGACAAAACGAGGGACCACTGTCATTGAATAAGTTAACAAAGAACACAACAATTAGTGAAACTCTGAATGAAAATGCTGGCTGAAAATATGACTCTTTACAGGTCAAATACCATTGTGCTTTATTATTCCAAAGGGTACGAGCGCTGTAATCACAGCGGGCTGATGGTGGTACCCTGTCCGGCAATGCTCCGAGCCTTCCGGTTTCCCAGAGATATGTTAATATGATCCACGAGTAACGGAGGAAATGATACAGTTTCGTGAGGGGATCCCAGCAGAGGCAAAGAGCGGAATGCGCCGGTGTTCTGCAGGCGATAAGCTGGCGGGGAACAGATTCTAGCCGCTCCGTCCAGCGCTTAGAGTCGGAGCGCGAAACAACTCATCAGAGGCCCTTCGTGGGCAGAAATGACCACGAGCAGCCGCACACGCAGGCGCGTACAGCCTTATTGATTTATTACCTCGGGAGCAATCATCCAGCGCTTTATTCTTTAAGACAGGTCCAGTATTTATGTGCAGAAGCGAGACCAAACCTCATCAGCCCATTTTCAGTTCCCGTTGTTGTAAATTTCTCAACTTGACTTCAAGGTCGATGACTGAAAAGAGTTTTCTTTAAAAAAAAAAAAAAAAAAAAAAAACTTTTTTGGGTTGTGTTTAAATCTCTTTGCAGACATTCTTTTCTTTCAACTATGCTACTTTTAAGAGAAAAATACATATACACAGGTATAAATATTAATTTTTTTGTAAGTATTAATAAACATTTACAAAAATTTGAGAATTACTGTATATCCAACAAGCAAGAATACTAGAAATTAGAGAGCGAATTATTACACTGCCTGATTAGCCACTGCTCTGGGCCTGCTGCTTGTTAGAAACCTCCGACACGACTCAGTATAACATAATGCTTACTCTCTTCTCAGGATTGCCACTTCTTCTGTCAGACACCACCGACAGCATTAAACTTCAAGGGGCTGGGAGCATTTGCATATTAATAAGAGCCCAGCATGCTTCTGATAGGACACCTTGGCTTTAGTTAAAAAGCATGATTGCAGCTCAAATATCAAACTTTTCGAGAACCCCGCTCCAGTATAACGGGGTTTTCTGAGGCTAACCGCTTGCTGGCTGGTTCGCCATCGCACCTGTCAATTGTGCCACTGCGGGAGCACCATGACATCATTTCGGCATTAATCAAAAGGAGCTAACGAATGCCTGTTTCTCCCAGCCAGCGTTCATTAGAGCTTGATGTCTTTTTATGCTCAATTTGTTGTATTAGTCGTTCAGTCAGGGGCAAATTAAATCACTGGTATTAAATCAAATATTGCTTATTATCTTTTATTTATTTATTTATTTATTTTTAATGAATCCAGTATGCAGTGTGAGGAGCTCTTTTTGGAGATTTGAACTGTCAGCTAACAGCTAGAGGGTTCTGGGTTCAACGCTTTGCGGATCTCTAAATAAAGAATCCAGAAGCAGCGCCTGTCCCAGTAACCTGTGGTCAGTGTTCCTGACGTTGTCAGGGGAAGGTGACATTGGCCAGTGGGACTGGGATTTCAGTGATACTTGTATTATGTGTCCAGTACTGGACCACTAGAGTGGAATCAAAATGGAACCCATATGCAAAGGAGACCAAGCAATGATCCTTTTCCAGATTTGTGGCTATTAATCAACCAAAAACGAAGGAGTGGTGACTCATGTGGTGACAAATTTACAGCATGGCAGAAACTTCACCCTGCTCATTTGCAGGGAAAGTACACTCATTGCGAGCGGTGGAGCTTAACTGAAATGCTTCTTGGGTTTGTGAAGGCCTTTGAGTTCATAAATGTCAAAGAATAAAAGTGGCGCAGAGCTTAAGGAAGGGCATAATGCGTTGCTAATGGGTCCGGCATTAAGACAGCACACAGGGCTTTGTTAGAAGCTGAATGGCAGCAGTCAGCTACTTCCGCTGGGTCCGCGGTGGCTTTTACCTGAGCCACAGGCTATTACATACTTCATCAACATGACTGACAGCTGCTTGGGCTGGTGTCACAGTGACTCGGGGGGGCAGTTGGAGAAGTGTACATGGATAGAAGCTATAATTTGACAGACAAATTCCCTGATTTGAAGTGCATTTTAAATATGTTGCACTTGAGATTAATGTGTGTAATACTGATATGACTTGACTAGGAGATTTTTTTTGTCTGTTTTCTCAGGATGAAGTTAACTAACTGGACTGTTTTTGTTTTCTGCACAGGTTTAAAGGAAAATAATAGATTTTTTTAAAAAAAGAAAAAAGAAAAGTGCATTCCATGAACAGGGAGCCTCGATTCCACTTTTATCTGTAACAAAGCTTTGTTTTTAAAGTGTGTATGTTTGTGGCTAAAACTGGTACTGCAATCACATTCAAAATACTGTTGAGTGTGGTATCCTCCCCCTACCAGCCCACAGTTGAGGTTGCCAGTTACGCTGTGTACTACAAGGAGCTAATGTGGCAAACGACGAGTCCAACAATGTAAGTTTATTGTCTGTTGATTTTTTGCTAGCGTACTGTGAGTGAATAGAACATTTGAAATGTCTGTGCCTACATTAAGTAGAATATATTTAGCTGCAATTAGCTAAATCTTACCTGTTAAGAGAAAATTTGGTGTTTTAATTCTTCTCCTTTCAAAAGCATCTCCTACACAGACATTGTCACGATTCATTTGGGAAACATTCCAAGCAGTGGTAACTGGCAACCCAGATTCCAAAACGCTAGGAAGGTGGAGGGTGGCACAACAGACCAAAAGACAACATTATCATTACTTGTGGATAGGCATGGCTTTTTTTTTCATCATCATTTTAAAAAGCAGAATTTTTTTCTTTTCTATCTTCCTGATGTCTCGATTATTATGCGAATGGAATCATTCCAGTGGTGTAAATAAATTGCAGGTTTAACTCCAGCTTCCATTATTGCCGCACTGACATTATGCATCTGTGACACTGCGATTAATCTCTTCGATTAAAGACAGGGGATCTAATTTCATACTTTCGAATTTGCTGAAGGGTAAATAAAAGAAGAGAGGAAGGAGACGTGCCCACTGGTTTCTCTGTGGGAACCCTAATGAAGCAGATGCGCATCAGGCCAGCTTTGATTCTTAATCACTCCTCTCCTGGTAGGCTGTGGAAATCAAAGGCAGCTCCATGCCGGCTCTATCAGAAGATTGCCAGTGAACCAAAAATGTTCTCGTAGGGCGGCAACATGTGATTGTTTTATGTAACGCTCTGTCTTGCTGAAATTGAACTAAAGTAAGGTGCAAACGCCCACAGATCTGCAGGATTTAACGAGAGGCAAGAGATGAACCATATCATACCTTCAGGAGTTGATCTGTAGCCAGAGAACCAGCTGCCACTCAGAGGATCCAGGGCAATTTCAACTCCAAAGTGCTCCTTCCATTTTATTTTATTTATTTTTTTATGATGCAAATATTGTCAGCAATGCAGTCTGCATTAAACTGATGGTCCAACGTGCAATACGAACCTCCTGAGTATTTGGCTTTTGCTGGGATTCATTTAAATTTCTGATTGATACTGGAGTGTGGTTTTAGAAATCTAATGCTCTTCATTCATGGATCTATCGTTCCTCCTCCAGCTCCTCCTGGGGGATTCCATGTCAATTCCAGGCCAGATGAGATATGTAATCAGCCAACCAAGGATTGGGGCTTCTCCTCTAACCCTCCCCTTCAGAGGGTGTCATCTTCTGGCTGGACTCCTCACCAGTATTGTCTGGTGTGTACATCAAACCTCTTATCCACCTGCTGTCAATCTATTGAAGGATTCTGAGATTTAGCACAACCAAAGGTAAAAATACATATACTTTTCTTATATCTGTCCTAATTATTAAAAAAAAACCCCAAAACATTAATTTCTTTGTATCATATCACACATCTCTGCTTTAAGAGCTCATTAACTGCATCCACTAGGGCACACATGATTTCTAGTTGACTGCAGGGTCAGACACTGGTGTAAATTTTAAAATAGAATTCCGTGGTGTTAACGCGGTGCTGCGTGTATTTACTTTAAAAAACCAACAGAACACAAGGGTTTGCATCCCGCTAGGATATGAATATTTCATTGTCCTGTTCAGGGGTCAATCAACAACCCCGTGGTACAGAAAGGTGTTCAGGATGCTCAGTTGTCACGGCACTTTGAGTGGCTGCATTCCTAAGGTTTATTAAAATTAGTATATATTTTTTTCATTTTCTCTGGCCTGGTGGGTTTCCTACTATGCAACTTCTTCTCATTTGTGTGCTTCACTGACAGCATTGCCAGAAGCTAGGCACGCTTAAAATACTGTTAAAAAAGTGAAAAAAATGGAGAGGTCTCTGTGTACCTGGGGCAGACTGTTGTCCCTATAAAAGGTTTGCTCATCCAAGTCTCTAATATTATCCAGCTTTCAAATGACAAATTTAATGCATTGTTTAACTGTCAGTATTTGGCTGCTTGAAAAGTGGGCATCATGAAGAGTTAGCATATTATAGTTGAATTTCTTTTCAAGTTTTTTATATTTATTATATCACTGTTATCCTTGGTGTGTGGGTGATGATAATGTTATCCATCCATCTATCCATCTTCTACCACTTATAACAGCCTAAGCAGGAAAGCCCATACTTCTCCCTTCCCAGCTATTTTGTCCAGCTCTTCCAGGGGGACCCCAAGGTGCTTCCAGGCCAGCTGAGAGATATAGTCTCTCCAGCGTGTCCTGAGTCTTCCCGGAGGCAACCTACTGGAAAGATGTGCCCGGAACACCTAATTAGAGAGGCGTCCGAGAGGCATCCTAATAGGTGCCGAGCCACCTCATCTGGCTCTTCTCAATGTGGAGAAGCAATGGCTCTACTCCAAGCTCCTCCCAGATGACAGAGCTTCTCAACCTATCTCTAAGGGAGAGCCCAGCCACCCTACGGAGGAAACTCATTTCGGCCGTTTGTACCCGCGATGTTGTTCTTTTGGTCACTACCCAAAGCTCATGACCATACGTGAGGGTAGGAACAAAGATTGACTTGCAAATTAAGAGTCCTTTCAGCTCAGCTCTCTCTTCACCACAACAGATCGGTGCAGCGTCCGCATTACTGCAGACGCTGCACCGATCGCCTGTCGACCTCTTGCTCCATTCTTCCCTAACTCATGCAGAAGACCCTGAGGTACTTGAAGTCCTCCACTTTTTTTCCGGCTGAGAACCATGGCCTCAGATTTGGAAGTGCTGACTCTCATCCCAGATGCTTCATACTCGGCTGAGAACTGATCCAGCGAGAGTATGAAGCGTCTGGGATGAGATTAAGACTGATGGCCAACAAGACCAAATCCTGACTTCACCAAACCAGACCCCTTCAACACCAGGGCTGTGCCTAGAAAATATGTCCATAAAAGTTATGAACAGAATCGGGGACAAAGGGCAGCCCTCGTGGAGTCCAACCCTCACTGGAAACTGCCGGCAATGTGGACCAAGCTCTGACACCGGTTATACAGGGAGTGGACGGCCAGTGTCAGGGGGCCCAACACCCCATACTCCCTGAGAATCCCCCACAGGACTCCCCAAGGGACACGGTCGAACTCCACAAAACACGTGGGTTGGTTAGGCAAACTCCCATGCACCCTCAAGGACCCTGGTGAGGGTGTAGAGCTGGTCCACAGTTCCACGTCCAGGACGAAAACTGCATTGCTACCCCTGAAACCTATCTAGCGGACCCTCCTCTCTAGTACCCCTGAATAGACCTTACAAGGGAGGCTGAGGAGTGTGATCCCTTTATAGTTGGAACATACCCTCCGGTTGTCAGGGATCAGGTTTTGGACCCAAATGCAGCACACGAACCACGAACTACAGTTACAGTTTCTTTTACTGATGCGGGCAGGGAGCAACGAGAGAAACAAAGCGATCTTACTCAGTCCAGTCCGGTAGAGATCATAGACGCAGCTCCATGCTGCGTAATTAATCAGAGGCGGAAATCCACAAGGAAATAATCCGCATGGGGAGACAGATCCCAAAGGTCCACTTGGGAAACGGAGATCCGACAGGGAGCAGGCCGAAGCGAAAACAGTCCAAAAACAGGGTCGGTCACAAAGGGCGAGACGATCAAGGCAGGTCCAGAACGAACAGGGTCGAAGCCGAGAAGTCAATCCGAAAATGAACGCTGGAGAGTCAGGCATGAGCACAAACAATCTGGCAAGGGGAAAGCACTGGAACAAGCTTTAAGTAGGCATGAGTCCAGGTGTGCCTGATTGCCGGCTGCCAGGTGAGTCAATAAGCCCCAGGTATGACGAATCCTCCTGATTGCCAACCGTGACACCGGTCCCCCTTCTTAAAAAGAGGGACCACCGCCCCGGTCTGCCAATCCAGCAGCACTGCCCCCAATGTCCACTCAATGTTGCAGAGTTGTGTCAACCACGACAACCGTACAAAATCTTGGGCGTTAAGGAATTCTGGGCAGATCTCATCCACCCCCGGGGCCCTGCCAGTGAGGCCTTTTTTGACCACCTCGACAACTTCAGCCCCAGCAGCACACCATCCCCACTATACACAGTGTTGGCAGTGCACTGCAACCGCTTCCTCAGATGCCAGATGGTGGTCTAGAACCTTTTCGAAGCCGCCCGGAAGTCGTTCTCCATGGTCCCACCAAACTCTTCCCATGCCCGTGTCTTTGGTGACCACCATAGCTGCTCAGGAGTCCCACAGGCCAGAAAGGCCCGATACGACTCCTTCAGATTGACGGCATCCCGGCGCCCACCAGTGGGTTCGGGGATTGCCGCCACAACAGGCACCGACAACCTTGCGGTCACAGCACTGGTCAGCCGCCTCAACAATGGAGGCACGGAACATTGTCCACACTGACTCAATGTCCCCCACCTCCTCCCAGACATGGTCGAAGCTCTCCCGGAGGTGGGAGTTGAAGCTCTTTCTGACAGGAGACTCTGCCAGGCATTCCCAGCAGACCTTCACAATACGTTTCGGTCTGCCGGGTCTGACCGGCATCCTCCCAACCCGTCGGAGCCATCTCACCACCAGGTGGTGATTGGTTGACAGCTCCCCCCCTCTCTTCACCCAGGTGTCCAGGACATGCGGCCGCAAATCCGATGACATGACCACAAAGTCGATCATCGAACTGCGGCCTAAGGCGTCATGGTGCCAAGTGCACATATGGACGCCTTTATGCCTGAACTTGGTGTTTGTTATGGACAATCTGTGACAAGGACAGAAGTGCAACAACACAACACCACTTGGGTTGAGATCGTGGGGGCATTCTTCCCGATCATGCCCCTCCAGGTCTCAATGTTGTTGCCAACTTGAGCATTGAAGTAACCCAGGAGGACAAGGAAACCCCCAGAGAGAGCATTCTCTAGTACACCTTCTAAGGACTCCAGAGAGTCCTTAAACTCTCTCTATCCAAGAGTGGATATGCTGAGCTGCTTTTTGGGCCTTAGGCACAAACAACAGTCAGGATCCGTCCCCCACCTGAAGGTGTAGGGAGGATACCCTCTCATTCACCGGGGTAAACTCCAATGTACGGGCACTGAGCCGGGGGGACAACAAGAATTGCCATACCTGCCTGTTGCCTCTCACCATTGGCAAATTCCAGAGTGGAAGAGAGTCCAACCCCTCTTGAGAAGGCTGGTTCTGGAGCCCTTTCTATGTGTCGAGGTGAGCCGACTATATCTAATCGGAACTTCTCAACCACGCGCAACCAGCTCAGGCTCCTTCAGGGGAGGGAGATCCCATGTTGCCTCTCTGGACTGTGCCCAGCCGTACCCCATGGGCAAAGGCCTGGCCACCAGGCGCCCACCATCGTACCCCAGCCCCAGGTCTGGCTCCAGGAGGGGAGCCCCGGTAACCCTCGTCTGGGCAGGGGGAACTCAGGACCATTTACATAACTCATCATAAGGGGTCTTTTGGGCTACGTTTTTTCTGGTCCTTCACCTAGGACCTGTTCGCCATGGGCGGCCCTACCAGGGGCATAAAGCCCCAGACAACTGAGCTCCTACGATCATTGGGACATGCAAACCCCTCCACCAGGATCAGGTGGTAGACCAGGAACAATGGTAATGTTATTATTATTATTATTCTAATTATTCTAATTATTATTATTATTATTATTATTATTATTATTATTATTATTATTATTATTATCATTATTATTAAATTAGTAACTAAAGTGACGTGTTCTTTCACAATTAGAAATATGGTGAAATGATGGTGTGTTCAACGACAAAGATAGTTAAACCTAATATAGCAATGCACAGTGCTATTCTGGTTCAGTGTGTGAATATTGTGTATTCAGCAGCCCATTGTAGATGTAATGAAAGAGTTGGAATTACAAATGTCTAATTTTGACAGTACATTTTTCAAGGGAAAATGTTAAAATCTCAACCCTGACTGTTGGTTTCAGATATTTGCCCATTTCAGGTACTTCCACCCAACCTCAGTTGCAAATCTTTATAATTCAGTTTTGACATGAGCAGTCTTATAAACTCAGCCAACTGAAATTCTTTGCCAAAAATGTCTGTGACATAACAAAAGTGTTTACAGTAGTTGTTGAATTACACAGTTTGTCACTCTAATGTTCTACAGGAGACAGCTGCTGGTGAATGCAGCAAAGCAATTAGTACCCAGGCATTCATCTTTGGATTGGGTGCAGACGATCAGGGCATAAATATGGATAAGGAGAATGAATATTGAACTTTCTTTTATCCGCCACACGCAAAGCATATTTAGAGAAAGGAAGTATGGAATTATTTAACTATCTCAAACACTGACATGATTAAAAAACACTGTAAACCTGCTTCTTTGTTTTAGAAAGTGACACCTCAGACTCCAGGAGAGAGGGAGACAGACCAAAGCACTCATGCGTTTCCCTCTTAAGCCGGCCGTACGCACTTACCTGCCTTTTCACGCGATTTCCAAATCACAGACAAAATTCTAGAGTCAGAATAAAATCTTTAGCGTCGTGCTGAAGTTGATTTGTGCTCTCGTGATCCCCGTCGTTATGTGTAAGGTGTTCGTACAACCCGATTTGAGCTCGTCCTTTCCGGGTCTTGGTGTTATGACATTATTAAGTAAGTAAGTCTTGTCAACGTTGGAAACATGAAACCTCAGACAAACAGGCGCACTCTCAACACCAAACAGGAAGTGGCAAAACATGCCGAAGATACCGAAATCGCGGATGTTTATGTGGACCGTTCGAATAGAAGAATAACTCGTTGAGCCCGTTCTCTCAGCCAGGGCCGTGTCCACATTCTCCGGCGTCTTCTCTTCTTTTTGGGCTTTTTTTTTAAACAAATGTCTGCGCACTCAATGGTGGCTACTGCCAAAAGCTGCATCTCTTCCTCCTCCATTTTTCTCTGCTCAAAAGTGGTTGTTAGAAATTTCCAAGAGGTGCATGATGGGAAATAATCTAAAGAGAATCTAGTTGTAGTCTTGTAATGAGTGACCCCCAGTCTTTGCAGAGTTTTGTCTGTGACTAGTCTGTGACTAAAAAGTCTTATCAAAGTCTTTAGATGTTAGAAGGTGTCAGATGACATAAAAGTTTTATCAAAATCTAGTGTATGGAAGGCCTTAGACAGCAGTAAAACATTGACACTCTAATAAATTATTCATGTTTTTTTCATGACTGGGATATATGTATTTGCATAGATAGGTAATACTTAATTGCAATAAAAGCATAGATTAATTTGATGACCAACAGTGACTTCTGCAATGATGCTCTTATCCAAACATTAATGTTTTTTTTTAAAAATGGACCATCGTACAATGTAGTTTAATGTCAACATGCGCGGACAACTGCAAATAAGAACAAACAGACAATTCCTGTCCAATCACAAAGCTCGTAAAAAAAAATAAAAGGCAGTAATATAATAATTGTTTGTTTGAACCTGCCCTTTAACTTGCGGATTTTTAATCAAAATCAATTTCTATCATGGAAAAATATTAATTTTTGAGATGAAAACGGTTAACTCCTTCAGTAATTTAGATTTCCT
This sequence comes from Arothron firmamentum, assembly GCA_016586285.1. Taxonomy (NCBI): domain Eukaryota; kingdom Metazoa; phylum Chordata; class Actinopteri; order Tetraodontiformes; family Tetraodontidae; genus Arothron; species Arothron firmamentum. The sequence continues at coordinate 106,909 of BJFM01002208.1, read as the reverse complement.
GCAATCAAACACCATCTCCAATTGAATATGGAGATGCTTGCAAATCAGAACTACAATTATCATCATCATCATCATCATCATCATCATCATCATCATCATCATCAGTGAGGGGAAGCTGCTCAAGTGCTTACAGCTGGATCATTTAGTTTACATCAGATACTCTGTGCCACATCACTACAAATATGCAGCCACAAAGCAAAAGCAGGGGCGTAGAAGAGGAACACCGAAGACAAGACATTGGGTTGAGAAAAAGATAAATGGACAATGTCCCTGAAGCCTGTAAACGTTGGATCAGAGACCAGAAGAATCTATAGCACCATGAGAGAACATACTCATTCAATCTCTTTACTTTCTGTCAGCACACGTGTCCTCAACTGTACCCAGAAGGTTTTTGCCATTTCTCTACATTTCCCTAAAATTAGAAACAAGAACTGTGCTGCCTTGATTGTTGCCTTGATTCAAGTCTCAGATGTTTTATTTGTTGACCAGTTACAGTTCACAAGCGCATAATTGCTCACGTACTGTCCATGAAAGCTCAGAGAAATACACATCAACTTTTATGATCCTACCTGCTGCCCCAAACCACAACTTGTTTCAGCCAATCAAAGGGCAGTATTGGGGTTCTCCACCAGTTACAATTCATGTGGGTGGAGAGGAGACGTCGTACTGCTGATACAAGCTTTAAGGTTTTGGATTTGGCTGATTACCTGATAAACTGATTTTTGTTTATTTAGACAATTTTACACAGTCAGCAGCCCATTGTAGATGTAATGAAAGAGTAGGATTTACAAGTGTATAATTTTGACTGGCACATTCCAGATCATTTTATATTTTGACCATTTTGAGTACTTCCACTCAACCTCAGGTGCAAATCTCTATAATTCAGTTTTGACACGAGCCGTAATGGCCAACTGAAATTCTATGCCAAAAACGTCCGTGACATAACAAAGGTGTTTACAGCAGTTGTTGAATTACACAGTTTGTCACTTTTGTCACAGCTGTCACTGGCAACACTCTGTATCTCACAATACAGAAGTAAAATTATATATATTCTGTGTGCTCCCAGACTTCTTACTTTATTAAAAGTTTGTTTTTTTTTGCTGTTCTTTGAAAATATTTAATTTACAACGGGTATATAATCTTATCAAGCTATGCAACAACTTAGATCAATGCGTGAAGGTAGTTTTTATTTGTGGTTTTGCAGCCCAATGTCACATAACTCCCTGGATACCAGAGGACAACAGTGTGCCCTAGGTATACCGCTTTACTCGATTCCCTCCAGTGAACAGTATTGATCTTAGCCAAATGAATTTGAATTTCATATTGCCTGTCCTCATTTAAAATGGTGATTGCCGGTATCTCACTCAGGACAAATGGTTGGCTTGGGAATTGTGGCCGAGGGCGACAGCAATCAGCCACGGAGAGTTAACGAGCTTATCATCACAATGTAAATAGCGGTGTGTGTTTTTGCATGTGTGGCGATGGCTTTAGGGCTGTCCCTCCTGTGAAAGTGTCACGGTTAGCAATCAAAGGATAAGCTCAGGTGGAATTACAAATGCCTGGATCAACCGTGGGTGTTTAAAATGGCAGTTTTAAAAGGATGATGATCACTGGCGTCGGTTATAATGACAGATGGAGGGGTGTATCTACCGGACCTCTGCTAACGATGATGGGTCAGAATGCAGATATCGATCCCAGTGTACCAAATCAAACTGAATCCCTTCGTCGGCATCTGCTGGTTGATGCCTCGATAAACTACGCCCTGACAGAGAAAAGGCAATTATGCACTGGAATCGAGTCAACACAAATCTGCTGCTCTATTTCCAAATGTATAGATATAAACTTGTAGTCTGGTAAATTTTAAATATATCTTTACTATTTGCTCTAACCACCGATTGTATCCCAGAGCAACAATGTCTCTGATGGTTAGGATAATGGTCAGACAGACGTCATCATCGCTTTTCCAGCGTCAACAAAAAAGTTCAGTTTTGTGTTTTACAAAAGACATTGCAGACATTCGTGGCAAACTAGTCAACTAGGTCAGCGTGAGGCTGCATGCACATATATCCCTGAAAATCCACCCAGAAACAACAGGCCTCAGCAAAGCCTGCAGCAAACAGGTGATGCATTAAGGTAGTCCATTTTCTGATTGATTTACAATCCATTTGTTCCGGTTGCTTTATTCCATTTTAACATCCAAACAATGCTACACTGTGGCAAATGGTCAACTCCTAAAATGCTGGAAAAAAATATGGAGAAAAAGTATCGCTTAAAAAAGGTCAACATCATAAAATATATGCAGCAATGGCATCATGAGGGAGTCGGCAATATACTATTGTTGGACATATAGGATCAGATTATTCAGAATATTTCTAAGATGTATCTGAGGCAAACAACCTTGTTCCTTTGCAAAAAGTGCATTCTTTTAAATATGTGCATGCACGGGCTATTTTTGTCTAGCTAAGTACAAAAAAAACATGTTGTTAAAGTTGTTATTGTGACTGAAAGAGTCGATGTTTTCTTTGTTTTAATTAACTAAACACCTTGATCTCTTCTATATCAAATGCCTGTGTTGCATGTCATAGTCAGACTTGGAATCTGACATCTGAATAAAATCTATATACAGATCTTTGTGCAATAATTAGGCAGCAAACACGAAGCTTTGAAAACAAGCATCTCACATCTGTAACCGTGGTGGCGTATCAGCAACAGTCACACTCCAGAGGGAGATGTGAAACCCAACTAACGGTGTCTCAGGCTGTGATTTTGCCACTCTACTATTTATATCTACAGACATGCTGTTTCACTCAGGCAGCAGAGTGTCACCCGAGGCTAGCTTTATAGCATTCTCCTGTTCTTCTTCTTCGTCTTCTTCTTCTTCTTCAGGTCTGCCTGCCTGTTGTTGCATTGATCTGTTGGATTCAGAGCAACAGTAACCATTTACTTGCCATCAGGATTTTTTTTTTTTTTTTTTTTTT
>BJFM01002208.1:77111-93082 GCA_016586285.1 Arothron firmamentum | reverse complement strand
TTTTAACTGCAGTGAGTTGAAAAGGAAACGGTCACATTAAGCTTGATGATAAAAGGTGGATAAATTTGATTACTCAGCTGAGCGGTGTGTTTTTACAAGTTGACCCTCAAATATCCACATCATGTTTAGATGAGATTACTGTAAAAGCATCTCTGTGAGCCAGATTAAATTGGATCGCGATCCATCTCGCCTTCCCTGTACTTAAAACGATGATTGAAACTCTAAACCGAAGTCCAGAGGAGAGGGATAATGCAATGTGGAAACTATTAAGGGAATGGAAAAATACCCCTTTAATTTGCAACAAATTGCCCTGAAAAGTCTTGATAAAGACATCTTAAAATTGCAGCAAAACAACAGCAAAAATTGGCATCATTACATGTGAGTGCAAAAACCTTTCGGGTTTTGAAGATTGCGTTCTGCTTTCAGATGCGAAGAAGAACATTCAAAAGCCCAGCTTAGTCCCAGCTGCAGAACACCTTCATCTCTTCAGACTGAAAGTTTTTTTTTCATTTTTACTTACATTGTTTAACCTCCTAAGACCCGAACTCTTTCAAGACATGCATTTTTATGTTCTGTTAGATATTTAGGCTAATTGGGACCCGATGAGTGTAAAAACAAAAAATTATCTTTTTTACATGATGTAGTTTCTGCCGTCACATTAGAGTAAGTGGACCCCAGGCCCTTGTACACCAAAATTTAATATTGTGGTCTAGACAACCAAAAATGTGATGTCCACGCATGTGGAAGCCAGGTCGTAGGAGGTTAAATGTGCTGGTATATGAGGGTGTTGTAGGTCAATTCTAAGGTTAATATTGCTGTCGGTGAATGTCCCCGGCCATCCAGAAGTCGAAACTGTTTGGTGCGTTTCATATTTGGAAGGGTAACGACCCAGCAGCAGGGCCGTTACCAGCAGGCCGCTGGTGTCAATGTTTCGGACTCCTTGAGGAGGACGTCAGGACCAGACTTCCACGATTCGGGCTTCCCGTCCGGTGTGTTGTTTTCTTCATTGACTATAGCAGGATCTCACCTGGAGGCCCGCGCAAACCTCCAGGCTGCTGCTGGAGATCCTCAGACCCTCTGCTTCCCCCTGGTTTCCCCAGCCTTATTCAGCTGGTGTGTGTCAGGATTTCCTGAACAATGAAGAAAATTGATGCTTTTAACTGGTCTCCATTTTAATCAGGCACCCCATGGGCCGTGTGTATCACGCCATGGCACAACACAGACTGTCGGGAGCTGACCGATTTTCTCATCCGGGGGAGGAGATCCCCCGAGAGAGCGGTTTCTCGTCAGGAGCGTGGAGGCCAAACACGTTACTGAGCCACGTTCTAAACCGTCCTGAGAAAATTCAAAGAGGTTGGATCAGCTTTGGGTCTCATTTTTCTCCCCGCTTTGATTCTGAGATTCCTCAGTGGGCTGATGATTTTGGTTTGTACTCAGTGTATAGTGCAAAAAGACACTTCCTCAAGAGATGTTGCTCATATACCTGTGTGTAGGTTCTTGGCGTCAGCCATGATTCCCTGCCATCTTCCTCCTGGTAATTTTATCACCATGCTGCCAGCACACTCACTCAAATTCCCAGGTCTGCCCATTGCTAATGTGTGTATCTTGGTTTAAGCGCATAAAATATTACAAATGCACATCAAAAAAAAAAAAAAATCCACTCACACACTCGTCGTCGTGTGCTGCAATGCAGCCACATCTGTTTTTAATCCATTTTGATACATTAAGGATGCAGATTAGCGTGTCACTTCACAAGCTCATTGGGTAATTACTAGGTTTAATTGAGTCCAATCAAGGGAATTAGTCTGGCTCCTTCTTTGTGTACTCTAGTGTTTGCTTTCATTGTTCAACATCCTCCACTTTCAGGCTTAGAGACATCACAGGAGTCAATTAGGGTTTCAAGAGTCAAAACAAGGCCTCTTTGTTCTACCTGGGTATTAGAGTCAAAAAGAATGAAGGTTCTCAAAGCTTTCCATCAGACTTAATTTGTGTCTTTAGAACTCGCGACTCACCGTACCATGTTTTCCCCACTGAGGTGTGTAGCTATTTCCTCTCTAAATTTAGGAGAATCCACCCCCCTTTTAGGTTTTAGAAATATGGTAATGTCATTTGTGAACCGGTTCTATTACAGATTCTTTTAAGAGTCTCTCCCCGTCACACGACTCCTCTGGCGGAGTCAAATCATTTCCGACCTCAGCTACTTCCAGCGCCTGCATTGTCAAGATACCAAACTCATTTATGTACACAGTGGAGCGAATTAAGTGTCAGTTTTGGTGGCAGCAAGAGATGGTTTCACTTTGATCTGAGGTGAAAGTCAACACGGCGTCGGTGGTGAGGTTAAGCACGTGATGGAAATATACTGCAAGGGGAAAGAAAAAACCCCCAAAACACAAGTTCTGATAGAATGAATATTATACGTCATCCCAAAATGATTCTTCAACGAAGCACCGGTAAAGTATAAAAAATATACTCTAGAAGAAATCCTTAACCATGTTATTTAGTAGTTTGGGTGAAACAAAGCCTCACTGGTGAACTTCTGCAGAAATGAACTTTAGGCGGATCAGTTTTTTTGTTTTTTTTTCTACAATCAGAGCTCAGGAGATGACGCATCGGATGTTTCGCAAAGGGTTTAGGTGCATTGTGTTTGTCAAAGCCGAGTTTTGGTTTTTTTTGTCTACCCGTGCATAAGGTTTGTACCGAGGCTTGAAAACACAATAACAACCTTTTCATACAGGGCTCCTTGATTGGCTTAAAGGGCCTTTTTGTCCAAACGAATGAGCTCGGTGTGATTCAGAGCCAAGGATGCTTCTCTTACCTCTGACTAACAAGCCTCCCTCTTTTTGTCTGTCGTCTTCCTGCTCTTTTCAGCCTGGAAACAGGCTGTTCGAGTCCTGTTTTGCAACCCTTTACAGTTAATATGTAGCTCTAATGGGTTATGGTTTAAAAAAAAAAAGAAATTCTCCATTATTTCGTCCTCACGCACTCAAAATTATGCAAACCACGGTGGATGTCTCGTCCAGCTCGATTCGTTTCTTGAATGGCTCTGGCTTCTTGAGAGATCTTTTGTTCCCGTCTTTATTACTGGATCCCGACAAATTGCGAACGTCAACTTGAAGGGTGCGTCTGTAATTATATGCTGCAGCTGTCAATAGTTAGCATCGCCCAGTCCGCTTCTTTATTCAATCAGAGGAAAATGGCACACCTGTCAATAGATAAATTCTCCACAGCGGTTTTCCATTGGAGGACCTCCTAGAAACAACACTCTCTGAACTAATTTCATTGTACTTGAGTGAATAAACATTCATGGATCAAGTTTTTTTCTTTCTAGTTTGTTCGCTTGTTGCTGCGAGCTAATTAGATGCAGTTTAGCCGAGCAAACAATCAGACATAGCGACAAATGAATTATTTGCATGCTTCCTGAGCAATAAATTCAGCACACCTCGTTATAAAGCATCCCACACAAGCGCAGCGGAGTGGAACGGTAAATGTTGCTGTTGGATTCATTTGTGGAGTTTGTACCAGAGCTTGTAGACGGGCGTAAAACCACCCAAGAATCGTTGGCATAGAAACATGGCTCATAAAAAAGGTGCACCAGCACCAAAAGAAAAAACATGAATCACAGATAAGACGGGTTGGCGTTTGGGCGAAACACAATCCAATAAAGCGTAGCCACGTATAGTAGATTGAAAGGATGTTTCGCCTAACAAGGCTAAACGCTGTTACTCTGAGGAGATATCGAGTTCATCACAGGAAAATGGAAACGGCGCCGCCGATTCCCCTTCCCCTGGATTTGTTTTTCCGCTCGCAGCTGAGCGACGTTCGCTGGGCTGGAATCCCGTAGACCTAATAGGCTTAGGGAATCAAATCACATTGTTTTCCTCTCATCTATCCTTGCCCAGTGTTTGGTGTTTGAAGATGCTCCCAACGGCGTCAGGGCAGCGCTGGCAGCCGGGATGCAGGTGGTGATGGTTCCCGACGACAACATGGATCCCGCCCTCACCCGGGAGGCCACGCTGCGGCTCAGGAGCATGGAAGAATTCGAGCCGCGGCTCTTCGGCCTGCCGCCGTTCAGCTGAGCCAGGCGACGGGCCGAGTCCCACAGATGACAGCGGCGGCGGTGTAAGAAGCTGATGCCTTTTTGTGATTTTTATTTTAAAATAAATTAAAGCAGCTTAAACTGGTAAATGGACTCATCTACTTTACATGTTGTGGCATGTGAAGCTGTTTAGGCTGCAGCGTATTACTGTTGTAATAGAAAACGGGGCGTTCTTTAGCAGTTTAGACTTCAGCGTCTTACCCACGGACACGATAACAGGCCAGGATTTACTCCGGAGCGGTGGCCATGGCCTCCATATTTATTGCAGTTTATGGCATGTTTATGTTATCCTAAATTTACGAACGTTGATCGAGTCCGGAGAGAAGCTCATCACATTCAAGGTAACGAGGTTTTGCTCTGTTGCCCGTCATGATAAAATCTCGGGGACTCGGAGGGTTGGTATCCAAAAAGTGAGCATGGACGAGCCAAATATATTCAATTTATCCTTAAAACAAATATTGGATATTTGAGAAAAACACAACATTTAGCCACACTTCATCCCCTTAAACCTTCACACGATTCAACAGAATCACGTGCTGGTAATAGCATAGCATATGCGATGACGCAACCCCTAACCCAGTGGTTCTCAAACTTTTTTGGTCATTCCCCACTTTGAACAAGTGGGAATTTTCAAGCCCCACCTGCCCCTGTCGCCCCAACAAAAACAAATTGACAAATTAATTATTAATTATTGAATTTTATTGAACACCAAGTAATGCCATATTTTATAGTGAATCAAAATCAATAATATCAAATAACACAAAGTTCATAAAGAGAAAATAAAATTGCGGACGTGCCATCTTCACTTGGATCAAAAACAAAAAGTAAAACTACAGTCGTCAAATAATTCAGGCACAGGACACACATGGGTCTCTCCTCTCCTCCGACCTCGGCAAACGGGGATCCTAGACCAAGATAGCTTTCATCATATTTTCTTTTTGGTTGGGTTTTTGGTTGACTTGGCCCAGGCCCTGCCTTGTGTGTGTGTGTGTGTGTGTGTGCGTGCGTGTGTGTGTGTGTGTGTGTGTGTGTGTGTGTGTGTTTTATTTCATGAATTATCTTAATTGTCAATAAAGAAAAGCATTTTATAGACATAAAATTATAATTTCCTCCCGTTTGACGCGCGCCCCACTTGCCATGTCTCCGTTCCCCACCAGTGGGGCGCGCCCCACACTTTGAGAAGCACTGCCCTAACCCTAACAACCTAGTGCTAACCTTTTATACCGACATCTCACTTTTGCTCACTCTTTCACACACTGTGCTGATATAAATGACAGGGAATATCCATCATTATCATGAAAAGCAGTAGTTACTAATAACATGTTCCATCTCTATTTTTAAGCTCAAAAAAAAAAAAAAAAGATATAATAGAGCAATCCTCTTTATTACAAATGCCATTAACCATCCAATGAGGTGAGTCACCCCCACGGTTGCTCGGGGGGGGGATAAAGACAACCACAGAAACCAATTCAATAGAATAATAAGCAGAAAAGATGTTGCAGAGCTATAGTAAAATGGATTCGTGCGTTAGCATTAGCATTAGCCTGTTCTGTGCTTCATCTACAAGCTGTCCCTGACGCGGTTATAAACCACTTTTCATTCAATGTTTGTTTAACATACGACAGGAGACTATTTTGCAGAAATAACTATGCAGTATTTGTGCACAAGACTGTTTTATTTAGTGACGGTGTTCAGTAGAGGCAGAATTAATGCAAGTAGGCGCCCTGAGGTGGGAAATATGGCCTGAAAAAGAGATTTCTGTTTAATTTCTATCCATGCCGTAGCGAAGGTACTGGCCATAAATGACAAGGTTTTAAGCCACCTATGTACATGGGCTGTGTTGTGTGCACGGGTCCTTGCTGAAACTCTCGTCCTATCTGCGAGATAGATTTGTGAGTTGTGTCCCCCCCCCCGCCACCATCCCGTATCTTTTCCTTTCAAAGCTGGGCCCCTGCTGGAGAGGCCCCCGGTTCACCACATGCTCCTAAAATCGGATTTCATGGGTTTCTTTTCCCCCTACATACTAACCTGCGAGGTTGTCTGGACTCTCATTCTCTCGTTTTCCTCCTCCAACTCTCATTAGTGTGTAATTTCACAGCGTTTATTTACCATTTGCTTTAGTCTATGTGTTCCTTTATTTTTTCCCCACCGCAGCTGAACAAAAGGATAGCAGCTCTGACTCCGAGATAACCTCAGCCTCGCTGCGGAATAGTGTTTTCTCTCCTCTGCCTGCGTGTTTAAGTAAAAAAATAAATCCATAATATGAACTCTGAGCACACTAATAATGCAATTTCCACACATTTTCTATTCATTTTTTTTTCACAACCCTGACTTTTTTTTTCTTCCAGTTTTTCCTTTTTTTAATGCTCAGAGTCAGATCTTTTTGTTTTGTTAGCTGTTGGCTCATTTTTAATTTATCATCATATACTGTAGCTTCTTGCAGACTAAGTACTGGCTGTGGCTCTAAAGATGAGGGTTTTTTTTAATGATAGATCAGAGATCTAAATTGTATTAAAAAACAAACTTCAAAATAAAAAAATATATAGTTGTTGTTTCTTACAGAAAGCAGAAGGGTAGTGTAGAAGAATCTTGCAGCATTTTACCAAGTTAACCAGAGATGCCTGATGGTTTCCTTAAAAATAGTTTATTTTTATATTTCTGTATATGTTATGCACATTTTTGTGACCACAGCTCTGGCCAAACTTGAAAGACTGCTTGATGCAAGGGACAATTCGATTCCTCCTGAACTAGAAAAAAATCTACAAAAAATGCTAATTTAAAAAAAAAGGAAAAAAAATCTTAAGATGAAGACATTAAGTCGAAAATGAAGCCGGACGGAGGCCTGTGCCCCAGTGGGCCGAATTTGGATAAGCGGCGTGAAATGAATGGATAGATGGATGGATGGATGGATAATTTGACATGTTTCATGAAATACACTTTCATGAAATATACCAGAGAGCGAGTAGACTAGCTCTGGGGAAGAAAAGTGGCCTGATTATAGGGCAAAGAGGCTATAAACGGATTGAGTGGCGAAGCAGAAATCGTAGACCAAAAGGTCACGACCACTCGATACCATAAGGTGTCGACCACTTTGCGCTTTTATGTAAAGGTAGAGTTGAAGCCATCCTGTGACTCACCGATCGCTCCCTGAAGCCAAACGCGCGTTACAGGCTTGTAATCACCCGTTCCTACATTTCCAAACATCAAGGTGATGCGTTCAGTGGGTGGAAGAGAAGCGCTTATTTTTTATTTTATTTCTTTTTTACGTCCGCTGCCATCTTTGTTGCCATGACACCTCTCTACCAGGAGATGTGAGGGAGTACGGAGACAAAAAGCTCGTCAAGGCCTTTTTTTTTTTCTACACTCACGCCTTTTGTAGAAAAAAAAAAACCAACAAAAAAAATAAAAAGGCAGGACAGAGTCGGGTTTATCGTTGTTGTTTGCTCGTGAAGCGTCTTGTTTTTTTGTTTGTTTTTGTTTTTTACTTAAACAGCTCTCATCTGACATATTGGCGACGGCAAAATGGGTCAGGCACCTAAACGCCACATCAGAGCTGTCTCTGAACGCTTACAAAATAGACCGTACAGAGGAGGGCTCGAGGCTAAACAAGAGAAATAGAAAAAAAAACAAAAGTGAGTAAAGAAAGAGAGCATTTCATCCAATTTCTCCGCGAGACTGAGTGAAGAGAGCGGCGGCGAAAGGGAAGCGCAGAGCGGAGATAACTGCAAAGCACGTTTCAAACGTCAGCCTTTAGATCCGCCTTTTATCAGCAATTAGACAAGAAGCTCGGCGACGAGAGTTGGAACTACGGAACGGCTGGATGAGAGGGAGAGACATTGTCTGGATGACCTCATTTTGGAGATCCAAGTTTTTGTTTTTTGTCTTTAGGGGGGCCAGACTTTACACTTGAATTAAAGATATTCCAAAATGTTACTCGTTAAAAGTCTATGGTGCTACTTCGAGTTAAAGATACCAAATTTACTTTATCAACAAAAGAAACTTGTGAAAACCTACAGACTTAAAGTCATTCAGACTTTTCAGAAGTATGGTTTTGTTACTCACTGTACTTAGACTGCCTTTAAAACATAGAGATCCTAGAAAATAAAGGTTTTGTTGTCCAAATTAGCTTAGCAACCAGCATTTCTATCACTGACCTCAACGCAGGAGCAACAATCTTCAGCCTCACACAAACATTCCCAGGAAATTTCTAGATATTTTCCCAAGGTCTTTCCAGTATATTTCACTAATCACACGTTCCACCTCACTAAAGGACGTTGCCGTTCCTCGAACGTTATGTGACCGCCAAGCATCTTGAGGAAAAAATCTTTTTGCTGGGACAAATGGCTCGACGATGCGCAGGGTAGTGCGATTTAAGATCTCTCTTCTCCCAACAGAAGCAGAAACATCAGAATTTGCATTTCTTCAAAGGCCAAGCTATGGCTAAATAAAATAATAAAAAAAAGATCGAAAAGAAGTATTTTTGCCGGATAAAATTTTATATCCTGCTGCCAAATATCTGAAAGAGATTTTGCCCCAGTGATGCGTGTAGCCCTCATGCTTTATTTATTCATCCGCAACAGAGAGTTGGACTGCAGGAGCAGGTGAGAGGGAGGGAAGACGTGGGTGGCAGGATTGTTATCTCCAACAGGGGCTTTAATCTACAATTAAGGCCACACGACATTAGACAGTCGTGATTTCACAACACTTGGTGGGGTTCTCTTTCTCTTTTTTAGATAATGTTCAGTGGTACTCGAAAATACATTCCTCAGCAGTGAGACTTGAGTACACGTTTGAGCTGTTTGAGGAAATTATTTTCAAGCTACTGAACGCATGAAATGTTGAAGGTACATTTGTACACATGATACAATAGAACAGCTGATTCATGGCTAAGTTTAGAAGCGCATGTGGCCGGATACGGACCTGCACCAGATGTTTATTTGTCACTACGTGTAATAGCCGTAACTAAAGGACAGGAATGTGTGTTTTGATTCTTGGTAGACCTTGTAAACGTACGTTAGGGTTGGTTGCACTGCGGTTTTCAGGCCCCCCGACACCTCGACTGATCAGCGGGCCCCAAACGGTTTCGTGGGACACGTGCACTGGCGTTGAATATAAATAGGGTGATTCTCTCTGCACGTGCAAAAAGTTGCCCCTCTCACGGGAGGGACTGCGATGCTTTCTGAAGACAGATGAGACAGATGTTTTTTTTTTTAATTAACCCCCCCGCGCAGAGGAGCGAATGAACCGAAACTGGGAGCTCTACCATGGGAGACGACCGTCCCTGCCCTTTCTGTGCGGGACAGCCCAATTCATCCACAGGGAGACGGCTCCTTATGTGCATGATTTCCTTTTTCTCTGTTAGTATTGTGCAAACTTTTCTCTGAGACTCTCACGGCCCTTTAGCACCGCTGGAACACTCACCATCCAAGCCAAAACGTGGCAAAATACGTAAAGATTGACAGAAACCTTGGTCTTCAACCTCCAGAGTGACCTCATCTTTATTGTCTGAAGACGCATCACGGAGCCCCAGGGGGCCCGAATCCTCCCAGAGTCAGCCTGAGCTCAGCGATGGCACCCATGCCTCTCATGACCCTTATTAGGAGTAAGCAGTGTTCTAAACGGATGGATGGATAAACCTCGGAGTGGGTGAGAAAGCCAGATCCTCAGAGGCTGTGCGAGCGGAAAGGCTTGATAAGGATCATGCGACGTGCACGAGGATACATTTAAATTACAGTTAAGATTACATGAGACGCACAGGAGAGAAATGAGTCAAAGAAAGAGAAAAGCCATCTCGACACCCAGACACCGTGTGTAGGATGGCTTCTGTTCCTGTAACAGCTGGATTGTGTCTTTGCTTGCTGGTTTTCTCGGCTTGTTGAAAAGCCGAATTCCAGGGGTGGGAAATGTTATTCATGGTATGATTTCGCGATCGGAAATTTTCAGATTTTCATCTTGGACCTTGGCAGGTTTGCCTTCTCTTGCTGATATTCTCTTCTGTAGCCGCGGGAGGGGTTTAACCCTCTTCTAACTGCAGAAAAGTGGCGACTGTCAACCCCCCAGTGCTTTGATCGGTTTGCCAGAACATGTTTGGCTCGAATGGAATGACATCCGAATTTTTTCCTCCAGCTCTTGACCTTGTGCCCGTGAAGAAGGCATTTTTAACCACACACCCCGAACCAGATGGGCAAAGCACATGCTGTATTTTCCCCGGCTACAAAGGGAGGCCGATGTAAAGAAAATATGTCCCTTCTATAATTTACACACCAGAGGTTTATGTAGCGAAGCCCGATCTACCGCGATATTAGGGAATTAAAAATGAATGCAGACAGTGACGATGCAAGCAGGGCTCAGCTGAGTTCAGCATTTGGGTCCACGCGACATCCTGATGTTTTGCTGACGCATGCGTACAGACTCCGCACTGAAGCACCCTTTGTGTCGCATGGAAGGATCTTTAGCGTAGCAAATTAGCAAATTAGCAACAATATACGAGCGTACATCAGCTAGTCATTAGGCTCTCCTGAAGGATGTAAGACCTGATGCAAGCGATTCCAGAGCCAAAAGGTTACCGGGCCGACGGGCGGCGATGAAGACTCCAATGTGGGACGGCACACTTTTTTTCCCCACGCGAGCTCATAAAAATGTAGAATGAAATAAGGCCCCGCGTCTCTCGCTTTGACATTAATACTTTATCTATACCACAAATTTCAATCAAGACGTTTCATTTATTCATACCATTCGTGATGTGTGAGCACAGATGTAACGGGTATTTCTTTTTATTAATATTCATTCTCTTGTGACACAGAACGTGGCTAGCTCGTCTCGTTCCTGTTTCCATCAAACCGGGTCACAAATTATATTTGTGGCCTGTAATGATCTCATTTTCTTCCACGTCTGTGTTTAAATCGGACGTCATCCATGAGGAAGAAGGGCAGCAGAGTTGGAGAACCGTACGGTGCGAACTGCTGTACACATGCACGCCGGCGAGAACCTGCTACTTCAGTTTCAACACGTGCACCCACACATCATTTGAATACTGCTGCTTTCAAGGACCGTCAGCCCTCCGCTGTTTCCCTCATTTCAGTCGGGCCGAACGACAGTCCAGCACAGCACACTAATTCTCTAAATGGCGGCTTAATCTTTAGCATGTAGAGAAAAAAAACCAAAAAAACCATGGAAACAGAGACGCCCTGCACCTAAAGGATAGGTAAAGTGTTTACCTATCAGAAAACAAACAAACAAATAAAAAGCCTAAAAAAAAACTTATTATAAAACCCTTGGAACCATTTTCATTAACAACCTATCTATCGGGCCCGGTCCTGCTCAAGGTTTCTCTCTGTTAACTGAGTTTTCTTTTTCTTGGCACTGGGATATGTGAAGCAACTAAAGACAATTGTGGCTCTTAAAGGTGCCAGATGAATAAAACTGACTCAAATAGCGATATTCTGGTAATGAAAAATCGGCCTGAGTGGTTTTCTCCATGTCTGCTGGGGCCATCTGTCGCATTCACACCCAGGGTTGCTAATCACCAAGACAATGATATTTGCACTGGCATCCATTTTCTTTATAATTAGAAGAAGACCCTCATTTGGAAGCCCTTGTTTTAACGAAGTCTTTAATGACCCATGCTGCAGGCTTCCCTCTGTATCCTGATGAATGGTGGGCATTAAAACATTGTGCTGAGTGTACGGGAAAGTCACGTCTCAGCTCCAGCGCTAGCTCTTGAGACGAAATCTTTAACCTCTTCTTACGGCGGGATTGCGACAGTGTGGTTTAAGCGCGACAGATAAAATGCGAATCTTCTCCCAACTTCATTGAACCCGATTCCAGGCGAACACTGATGTGGATAAGTCGGAATAGAAGACTGGACTGAGCCTAAAAGCGAAACTATTCCAACTTCTTGGGCGCCAGCGCGGATTGTAGACTCTAAACACACACGGACCCGGCCTGGACGGCCTGAAACCATTTTAAAACATCGAGATAATCCTCTGAGGAAATAAAGAGGAATTTCACTGCAAACACTGGAAGTTTGATTTCTTTGTGACACAGCAAAGGAGGAGTTCTCCCATGTGTCTCCGTGACAGTATAAACCTAAGCACTGTTTAAGAATTTATTGCAGCCAGCCAAAATTTTTTTTGTTAGCTGTTTTCCAGTTGTTTGAAAAAAAAATGGGTGGATAAGAACCGAAAAATCTCGTCTTTGCACTGACAGCGGAAATCTGCATTCTTTTGTTTCAGTTTTACTTTGAGCTGTGGGGAAATCTGTTCTATTACTAATAGAGTGGAAGGAAAATGGATTCCTCAGAAGGCATAAATAAAGTCGTCATTTTAATAAATGATAGAAGTTCATCCTTTTTTTTTTGTTTGTCATTGAACGCGCTGGTTAAGAGTTCTGCCTCAGGCTCCTCATTTGTGACTACGATGGCAAATAATAGCGGGAATTCTCCAGTTTGAATCATTGCAGATCAGTACAGCCTGTATTCTTCGGTGGGGACCGGACACGGTTTTATTTGAACAGCCCTCTTTTTCTTACCTCTAGAGGTACGAGAGGCTGAAGCCTTCCCGTCCGTCCTAGCTTACAGTTATAGCACAACTTGAGACACTGACAAGCGTCACCATGACGATTTGGACTTGAAAAGCACTCTCGGAGGCCGAGGAAGAGCACTTTTCAAGTCATGGCAGCCGTCTGCACTGACAGATGCTGAATTACTTACGGATGTCTGGATTGTTTGTTTTTAAGACAAATGAACATTTTAAAAAAAATTAAAAAAAAAAATACAAGCAATACAAGCTCTGCTCGAGCGTCATCCCACTGGTTCTCTTCTCCGCTCCCTCTGACTGCTGCTGTCTGGAGGACTCATCCAAATACTGTAGATCTCTGCAGAATCAAGTTATCACCAGGACCGTGCGTGCACACGTGTGTGTGCAATCCATATGGCACTCATTCCAGCATCGCACATAAAGAATTGCATGTAAAAAATAAAAAACAAAAGAAGTATTTATTTACTTCCCCCCTTTTTATAATTTGATTGTGTTATATATTTTAATATAATTGCCTTTTGATTTGATCATATAGCTTGTTAAGTAGTGCTGCATTTGTTTGGGAGGCTAACTTACTTTATTAATGAGTTTTTAATTGAAGTTGGTGTTTTTTGTTTTTTTTTTGTTAGGAATTCAAACACAATGGCTGCAAAACAGCAATAAAAAAGGGAGCCTTTCCTCCCGCCGTCCACCAGGATGAGGTCTAACGCCGTGTTCTGGAAGTCAGAAATGAATAAAGATGATCAAGACAGCAGGAGAAACGCGTGCCGGTTCGATTTGAGGAGGCCCCGTGGCTCCTGATCGATACGCAGGTATTCATTAGCGTCCGGGCGACACAGCCTGGTGAGTAAACACTCTGTGCAGCTGCTCATAAACAGGCGAGAGCTTTTCACCTCCGGCGTTGATGTGAATGTAGCATGAGGATAACACTGCGACGCTGCCCCCCCCACCACTGTGGGTTGCAGTGTGTGGTGTGAAGAGCTCCTTTATCTTATGGGCTGTTTGCAGATGGTTCTTGAAGGCTCTGCACACAAGGCTCATGACAAATTCAGTGAGCCGGCGCACGGAGTGTGCACCGAGAGTTGTGTTTGCACTGTCACAATACGTGAATTATGAATAAGCAACATGATGAATTACTCATTTCTCCGGGTGTTTTAGAGGTAATGCATCGGTTATAGGCTGGTGGGGAAACGGAGACAAGCGCTCGTGCCGCATTTATGGATTTAAAGACCGATGTCCCTTGTTGCTCACTCACGCCTCCTTTACAGTGTCATTATTCCGCGTTTTAACTCTTCAGCGGCGGTGAAAGGGCCACTTATCTGCTCGCGTGCGACGCCTCGCTCGGATGATGCTGGTTTTATGTCGCTATCTTTTTAAATTTGCATCTGAATCACCCCCAAGGAGGTTTGGTATCATTTCAAAAATAAGGATGTTTGCACCAGAATTCGATGAGTCGGAGGGGTGGGGGAGAAAATAGCTCCATGTCTCTGCAAACTGCTCAGACCGTTAATGGAAAGGAATGGTCCCAGAAGCGCGCTCTATTTGCATTGGTGTGCGTTGCGTTAAAGAATACCCAAAACAATTAAGCGGAGAGTGGGAGGAAAACTGAGCTCAGATCCCGGAAGACCTTTACCCAGAAGAAGGTCCCGTCTGAAACTGTGAATGATGATCTAATTTCATTATGTCTTCCTGGGTGTGAATGCTAACAGAACGTACATTCCAGTCTAATCCAATAAGTTCGTTTTACCAAGTGAGTCGAGAAGCATTTTATGTTTAATCAGTGCGATGAATCAGTCAACGATCATTTTGCATTAAAATAAATGACTCTGAGGCTATAACATATGAGCCATAGCGCCAAAACTTTGGTGATTTTTTTTTAAAAAACAACTTTTTTCTGTGGTATGAAGCTATTTGTAGCACAAGTGAACAGCTAGTTACCGCATGTGCGCACGAGCATGTGGTAGGCTTCTGAGGCGGTATTATTAAAGACCAAGACCCTTAAAAGAATGACATTTACACGCTCTCTCTCTCTCTCTCTCTCTCTCTCTCTCTCTCTCTCTCTCTCTCTCTCTCTCTACCCCCCCATTCAGGAGATTCATTGTCTGGCCCCAGAGGCTCAATCAGAAACCGAATGCTCTAGAGGTCTGGAGCAGAATGAAACGCTCCGGCCTGCCCAGGGCCCTTCGGACCCTTGAGCAGAGGGCATTCCTACGCTGGATTTTAATGAGCCATCAAAAGGATTAGGTCTGGTGGAAAAAAAAAAGAAAAAAAAAAAGTGAAAAGTTGAGTTCTCCTAATTTCTTTCTCATTAATAAGACAGGATCTGTGCTCATCAAAGAGAACCTGCAGTGGAGCCTCTACCAGGGAGGTTGGCCAGGGGAGAGAATGGCGCCCGAGCAAATCTAGCCCCCAGGTCAGCACGGAGCTGCGAAATGTGCGTTCCTCCGCGTCTGTGTCGCAGGGGTTTCGTCACTTTCACCCCCGTTCCTACGTACGACATGAAAAAGGAACGTCGCCGAATTGCACGTTCTTTCATTCCTGCGTCGAAAATGCCTCAAACCCCAACTCCTTTTCCGTTTTTGCAACAAACTGCAATTGCAGATTTAACGCGTTCAAAGTTTCTCGCGACCTCGGCTCTGCGTTTTGAAAAAAAAAAAGGTGCCCGTCACCTGGACGACAGGATGCAGTGGAAGATAAATGTTGTTACTGTTCTGCTGGGATGGCGGAGGAGTCAGCTGAGAGAAGGCCCGTGTCACCCAAGAGTTTCGCACCCACTCCGGTGGCTGTTACACCATCAGAAAGATTCACGCCGCTTGAGTGCGTGTCACGTACCTTTGCGTGTCACTTACCTAGCGTTTCCATGACGACGAGGATCCGTTGTCGGCCAGATCGTGACAGTTTAAATGTCAACGTGTCTGGATGCAGAAAGGGAAAGCGCGGGCGGAAAGGGAGAGGGAGGTGAAAGGCGGGAGTTTCGGCACGCCTCGGAATTCTTTGCAGCCCATTTTGACGTATCGGACCTCGGGATCTCTGAAGCTGTGGTTCTCCGAAGGAGAGCGAGGGCTTGCAGCCTCAGGGAGGAGGCGGGTGTGCTGCTTGCATCTGGCTCTTCCGTGCTCTTCAACGCTCTCCTAAAAGGCGGTCCGCGCGGCAGGACCGAGCTGGGAGCCCGGAGCATTTTAATGGGATTATATATTCTGTCTGACATGAACCGCAATCTTCTGGCAGGCAGTGGGAATTGTTGCTGAGCAAGAGGAAGTCCGAAATAGACCGCGCCGCTCGCCGCAACTGAACGTGACTCCGCCCCCGATAAGCGCGGGGGGGGGGGGGGGGGGGGG
>BJFM01002208.1:44393-77105 GCA_016586285.1 Arothron firmamentum | reverse complement strand
GGGGGGGGGGGGGGGGCGGAGCAATTCGGGGGATCTGACAAAGACAGTCAGAGCAGAGCAGAACTGAGGGTTAAAGGGCTAGCAAATCACCGTCTACAAAATTCTGAAAGCTTTCAGGGCTCTTTATTTGCAACTCTGGGAGACAGCGGAGCGGAACTCTTTTTGTGTTTGCTAAAGCACCTGTGGCGCTCGTTAGCTGCGTCAAACCCTCGACCCTGTGGTAGATTGGTATTGATTTCATAATCAGCGCTGTATGTCTCCTAATGGCTTTTACTATATGCGACGAAGGCTGGGTCACGGCAAAGTAATGAGAGAGGATCTGAAGATCTCTTTTGCATGCAGTGTCCGTATGGCGCCGTCACCCGGAGCCGGACCTCTGCCAGAGCAGGTGCGCCGCATTTTGATAGCAGCCCCCGTCTGGTTTCAGCAGGCCTGCTTTGAACGAAGGTAAAAAAGGCACGAGCACCTTAGAGCGCACGTGCGAGGAGACACATTCCTCACGCGCTTGATGTCCCCTGCTTATTTCTGCCTCGGCGATTAGCGCCGTACGCACCCCGTGCTCCGAGCGTCCTTTCCATGCGCTGCGTCGTTCCACTTAGCCTGATGGACTGTCAGGGTGTACAGCCTGCAGCTCATTTGTGCACATTACCCACATATCCTTAGTGCGGGAATGTGGAGAACGGCACGCGGGCAAACAGAACATGGAAAAAATACGGCGGGGGGGGGGTAAAAAGCACCTCTAATGGCATCAAAAGGAACCTACCTTTTTTTTTTTTTTCCCCTGGCCTTGAGTTATATGACTCTTGCGGTTACTCATCTCTACTATTTTCCTTCCCACTATTTCACTGGAATAAAATCAGAAACATAAATGGAAACTGAAGCATTTGTAGTATCTGGGCATATTTCTTTGGGAAGAGTGGAGGTGTAGAAAAGGTGGTAAATGTATCACCAGGTTACATGACACCTACAAATTAATTACCTTGTTGCGCCAGCTGAAATATCAAAAGTGTATGTAAACACGTCCGCTTGGCTAAAATGCAAGATTTTAAAAGTCTGAACGTCACATGAATGCCCAGACCATCCATTCATTCACGGGGGATTTCTGTCAGTGCTTCTGCTTATTTTTAATTGAACGGTGGGTTAAATTTTAAAGCTTGTGCTCGGTACATTGTTGGCTTTTTCTCTGGACCGGAGCCTTGGCAGTTGGTCTCAGATCTGCAGACGGAACAGAAGTCCAGCGGACAGAAGGTGAAACCGCGGCTTTGACAGTTCTGGTCTTTCTAAACCAGAAAGCAGAGTCACTGGGGAAACAATCACGCTCGTCTCTTTTTTATTTAAATCGAACTTTTCGTTTCAAGCTTCAGTAAATAGCAAATGTCCCCTCTCAGTTAACTGCTTGCAGCATTTACATCTAATCCAAGTGACTTTTCCGGCTCTGGATAAACCAATAATGCCATTGAGCAGATTTGAACTAATTTCTAATGGTCGTGTTTGTATTTGATCGTAAAGCGCGGGTTATTTTAGACATATCGCAATCGCTAAGGATTCCGAAATGAGCGTTCGCTCACCTGCTGGCTTCAACAGATTTTTCAGAAGGGGATCAAAGATTACAAGATTTTGTCACTTTTTTTTCTCTCCTTTTTTTCCTTTTCTGTCCAAGAACTACTACAAATCGTAGTAAATAAACTTACCAGGAGGGTTTAGTAGAGATGTCTGACGCAAAATGTGGCAAAAGCCACACTAGGTTAGATCAATGTTAGAAACTAACAAAGTTGTTTTTTAGTCTGCAATAAAACATCCCAAATATCAATCGAGATAAGAAAAACATGTAAACACCACACAGGAAGGCCCATCGGAGCATTCCTGACAGTTATTGGCACATTGCCTATGGCAACGACACAGTTAAATCATTTTAAAGAAATATCACTTTCAGCTATCACAGAAGTTTGTGCGCACACACACACACACACACACACACACACACACACACACACACACACACACACAAACACACACACACACACACACCCACGTATGTAGGTGTCTATTCATGTTTATTCTTGGGTAAAAGAACTATACTACTTAAAATATTGAGGTACAAAAGAATATTTCACACAAGCACTGGCCTCTGTGGCTCCCCCACCTTATTTTGGAGACCATTTGTGCTCTACAATTTTTTTTTTTTAAAGAAACGTTATGGTAAAAAGACATCAAAATTGAGAGAAAGTGTGACAGCTGAACTGGTGTTGGTGGACAATACAGGGCAAAGCAGCACCAAGAGAAGCTACCATTTTTTAGCGTGATTAGCATAAATGTGTGAGTGACGGTGGTCAGGTGACCGGTGCAGGGTGTGTTTATGCCCCTCACTCGCTCACCGCTGGAATGGGCGGGAGAGGAGCTTTACTACAGCTTTACTTTCCCTCTGAATTTGAGATTCTCTGTGAATATTCCTAGAAAAGTCATTGCAGAGCCACGTTTCCTGCTTTGTGGGAGCGCGATGTTCACTCCTTTCGTCACGAGAACAAGAGGATGGAAACGGCAGGGAGACACTGCGTGTGTGTTTGGTGGCTGCGTGACCTCTGATGGAGCTTCAAGCTTCTGCATCTAAGCCCTCAGAGGTTCTTCACCAGTCTGCAGATAACCTGCAAAAGCATCGTTAGCTAAAGAAATTAAAAAGTGAACCTGCAGTTAAGCTAATTTTGATGTTATGTAATTTGGAATCATCCAACAAAGAATCAAGGTCCTTTTTTAATTGTGACAAAATCTGTCAGATTGATTCCATTTTGCTGCATCAGTTCAGCCTACAAGCTTCCAAAAGTATTCTAGTCCTTTACAGCACATGGAACCGTTAAATACACATCCATCCATATCTACCATGTATTAATTGTAGAATATAGTGCAGTCGAAAAATGCTTTACAGGTTTGAGTCTGCATTCACACTCTTTATGTAGTTATGTACTAATATAAATGGTTGCCCAGAGAGGCAGTCATCTGTAAAACCAGTGACTGTGCTAACAGAAAACAGACCCACAAGGCGTGTCTAGCTATCAAAAACCTATCATTCATTAAATCAACAGGTATGGATTCTGTCTCTGCTTGAAAGTTAGCTCCATGTCGCCCCCGATGCTTTACGGCCCTCATGGTCCGTGGCTGCCTTCCGGACTCTGACGACAGCGTTGCTGCTTCCTGTTGTCAAGGATAAGAAACTCAACTGGTTTTTAGATGCTTCTAAGGTATTTGATCTAGTGTATGTATCATGTGTGTGCTCTTGTCTTCTCAACTCTGTATCGACTCCCTTCCAGGTCAATAATGGACTCCTATTTTATTTAACTTTTATAGGAATGGTCTGTCAAAAGTGTTAAAGTGAAATGAACTTTAAGCTGTCAGGTCTGTCTATCTATCTATCTATCTATCTATCTATCTATCTATCTATCTATCTATCTATCTATCTATCTATCTATCTATTAATTTTAATTAAGCATTATTTTTTAATTAGAGCTCTTGTCACCATAATCAGGTCAAAACTTGAAATGTTTGTAGCCTATCTAGCCGATCCAAGATTGAGGATAGCTCCTCCATACAACTGCCTGGAAGATCAAAGTTGTTGCCAGGTAGCCATCCCAGAATACAGATAAGTGAACTCCAAAGCAACTCCGCAATGCTTCAAATGGCGACCGCCACTTTCAGACCCAAGTCCTGTTTGCAGCACGGCTGAGAAGAGAAAATGGGGCAGTTTACGAGGCGGCACTTGTCCGAGATTCATTATCTCGGATAAGCTGAGAGTCAAAACAAGCTGATCCATAATAGAAGAGAATTCACAGTTGATAGAAACGAGAAAATTACAAGGACAAAAGCGAAGCTTTTAGTGCTCATGCTTTTGTCAGAAGCGACATGTTAAATGAATAATAAAAAATATTATACTTTCATGACCACAGCGAAGCATGGTTACCTGCGAAAAAAACCAAACCAAAACAAAAAAACCCGGAACAATAGACACTGAAGCATCACAAGTGCAGTGATTTTCCTCCCGTCCTTGCCTGACTCTGTGTTTAGTGGTTGTGATCATTTCCGCCTGCTCTGGAGGCTGTTTTTCACCAGTCAGATGATGCTACTTTCAAACCTACAAAGTGTCAAAGCACGTCTGCAATGAAGAGAATAAATCTCCCTGCACCTGAAAATGAGCTAGTGTGTGTGTTTGTGTGTGTGTGTGTGTGTGTGTGTATGTGTGTGTGTGTGTGTGTGTGTGTGTGTGTGTGTGCGTGTGTGTGTGTGTGTGTTTTCTTGATTTGCAGCATGCCAAGTACCAAAATCTACATTCTACCAGCCAAGTGAGGACATTTTAACTGGTCCTCACACCTTCAAGGGACCGTTTGAAGGTTTAGACTTGGTGTTAATGTTGGGGTTAGAATTGGGTTTCAGTCAAGGTCAGGGGAAGGGTTAGGGACCGGGGCAGGGGCGGCATTTGCCACCCTATGCCACTCTTGTTGCTACCCCAGTTGGCATCAGCAAATCAAAAGAAAAGTTATGTGGAATTTGAGATGACTGCAGTGAATGCAACTCAAGATCGTGCCAGAGCGGCTGTGGCCGCGTGGCTGGCACAGGAGGAAGGAGGTACAAACTGGTTGTATCCATTCAGATCTGACATGAGTATTGTGTAGCTCACAAAAGCTAATATTGATTCCACATACGTCAGGAAAACACCGTTAAATTACTTTAAATCTTACAGAAGTAAAGAGGAAAGGCAGCACATGTAGTTTTTTTTTTGCACCAAAAAGAAAGGTGGGAGGAATAGAAAATAAACAACTGAGCAAAGTAGATGGACAAGATGAGGTGGATGAAAAGAGAGAGAGAGAAAGGCCCCAGAAACGTGACAGAGATAGAAGACCACACCAAGGCTACCGGGGAGAGGAGCAGGTGGGAGTACACCACGGCAGTGAAGATATGGAGGGGAGAGAGCAAGATGAAGAGGAAAAAAGCAAGAAACCAGATAACGTGCATTGATAGGTGATAGGTGCATAGGATATTGTTGCTGCACGTACTCAATTACTTAAGAACAACTAATGACAAAAATGGACACTTTTTCCTAGAAGCTGTTTTTAAGAGACATTGCTTAAGCTTCTTCAAATAAATATGAATATTCATGTTTGCTTAAATAGAAATAATTTGGGAAACTTTTAAGTGTAAAAGTGTAACAACATGAGGACAGAGTTTTAATATTATGTGTACAGTGTATTTCAGATCCATTGCTTTGGTTAACTTCCACAATGATCATTCAAATTTGATTAGGATTTTATTAGTATTGTATAATTATCTCAGATGTAATGCTGTTGCCACCCTTATAAAAATTCATGCCCCCCCCCTTGCCACTCCATAAATATTTTTCTAGATCTGCCCCTGGACAGGCAGTTAGTTGTGAAGGTTAGGGTTAGGGTAAAAGGCTGGCTAATACAAGCCTATCAATGTCCTCATTATGATAGAAGTACAGTACAGGGATGTGTGTGGATGTGTGCTCTCACACCTGATGGGGACAAAAACACACATAGCATAGTGAGGACCTTTTTTTTTTTAGAAAGGAAGGTCGTTATGTTCGGTCCTCATAACTTTAAAAGACTGACTGAGGGCAGAGACTTATGAAGGTCAAGGTCAGAATTGGGTGAAAGTTAAGTTTATTTTAAAGTTGGGGAATGAATGAAGAGATTTAGAAGTAATGGCACAACAACAGTGTGAGGCTGTCTTCAACGACCAGTCTAGCTGCTGTCTGGCCTGAAATGATTGAAAAACCGTGCTGGTCCAGCAGGAAGCACTGGCCAAATTAATTTACTCAGCGGATGCAGACAGGCAGGAGATCAATAGTAATTCGATTCTTAATATGTTTCACTTTGTATAAGTTTGTTTGCAAGTTTGGCTGCAAACCGGCGGAGCTTTAAAGGTTAGAACAATTTTCCATGCAGACCTCCGGCACGCCAGCGAGGACAGAAAGTTCGATACGCTTGACGGAGGTGTGTCCTTGTCCGCCAGCCTCCATTCAGTGAGCCGCTGCGGCTCCGGTCAGGGCCTAGCTTGTCCTCATTAGCCGCTCGCTGTGGCCCCTGAAAAAGGCTTTGAATGCACTTCTCATTTGCTTTATTTTCATTTTGGTTGCACTCGTGGGATTTGCAAATATACTGTGACATGCAGTGCGTGATTACTGTTCTGCTAAGAATTGTTTGACAAGTTTGCCGGCCTCTTGCCTTTTCGAGCCGGGCGCCTGATAAGCAAATTTAGAGGCATCATTAAAGCGCAGTAGGCTGTAGTTTCAGGTTTATTCCTCGAAGCAGTTTGCTTGCATTGGGAATCTAGAACTAACGATAGACAATTGGAGACCAAAAGTATACCCAGAGGGGTCTTGGCAGAAATAATTTGTATTTAAAACATACACTATATTACCAAAAGTATTCGCTTTGCCTTTACTCATACTATGAACTGAAGTGCCATCGCATTCCTAACCCATGGAGTTCAATATGATGTCGGTCCACCTTTTGCAGCTATTACAGCTTCAACTCTTCTGGGAAGACTGTCCACAAGGTTGATGAGAGTGTTTATAGGAATCTTTGGCCATTCTTCTAAACGTGCATTGGTGAGGTCACACACTGATGTTGGTTGAGAAGGACTGGCTCTCAGTCTCTGCTCTAATTCATCCCAAAGTTGTTCTATCGGGTTCAGGTCAGGACTCTGTGCAGGCCAGTCAAGTTCATCCACACCAGACTCTGTCATCCATGTCTTTATGGACCTTGCTTTGTGCACTGGTGCACAGTCATGTTGGAAGAGGAAGGGGCCCGCTCCAAACTGTTCCCACAAGGTTGGGAGCATGGAATTGTCCAAAATGTTTTGGTATCCTGAAGCATTCAAAGTTCCTTTCACTGGAACTAAGGGGCCAAGCTCAGCTCCTGAAAAACAACCCCACACCATAATTCCTCCTCCGCCAAATCTCACAGTCGGCACAATGCAGTCTGACATGTATCGTTCTCCTGGTAACCTCCAAACCCAGACTCGTCCATCAGATTGCCAGATGGAAAAGCGTGATTCATCACTCCAGAGAACGCGTCTCCACTGCTCTAGAGGCCAGTGGCGGCGTGCTTTACACCATTGCAACCGACGCTTTACATTGCACTTGGTGATGTCTGGCTTGGCTACAGCTGCTCGGCCATGGAAACCCATTTCATGAAGCTCTCTGCATACTGTACTTGGGCTAATCTGAAGGTCACATGAAGTTTGTAGCTCTGTAGCAATTGACTGTGCAGAAAGTCGGCGACCTCTTTGCACTACGCGCTTCAGCATCCGCTGACTCCTCTCCGTCACTTTACGTGGCCTACCACTTCGTGGCTGAGTTGCTGTTGTTTGCAAACGCTTCCATTTTGTTATATTAGAGCTGACAGTTGACTGTGGAATATTTAGGAGCGAGGAAATTTCACGACTGGATTTGTTGCACAGGTGGCAATCCTATGACAGTTCCACGCTGGAATTCACTGAGCTCCTGAGAGCGGCCCATTCTTTCACAAATGTCTTGTTTCACAGTCTGCATGCCTGAGTGCTTGAATTTATACACCTGTGGCCAGGCCAAGTGATTAGGACACCTGATTCTGATCATTTGAATGGGTGAGCGAATACTTTTGGTAATATTGTGTATCGTCGAGCCACACAGCCATCAGACAGGACCTCTTGCTTCATTTTTATTGGAGAGAAAAACCTGGCCGGAGTTTGAACCTTTGCCCAAAAATTGCATTATTCTTCAGTGTTGGTGGAAAGGTGAAGTTTCCCCAGTCCACCAAAACAGCTTTGGAGATCAGGGACTAAACGGAGTCGCAGCCGAAACCAGCGCGAGTGTGGGAAGCATCTGCCTTTTCATGCCAGTCTTTCAACAGGAACAGAAATATAGCTCCGTGTCGCTGCTGCAGTGCTGTCCAAGTGCCTGCAATCGCTCCAGTTTGCCCCCTAACGATGCCATTTATGGAATTTCCATAGCTTTAAAAGTGCGAAGTTTATCCCCTTCGCCGTGATGAGTTCACTCTTTGAGCAACGGCAACCTGGCGGTCGAAGGACTCACACATACAATGCAACAGAAAAAATGCTTCCAAATTGCCTCAGGCCTGCTTCTAAAATCCCTGTATGTCATAACATTTAAACTGAATGGTGCCCACTATAATCTCAGAATTGCAACTTTTTATGACGTATAATAGTTCAAATGTTGGTCTTAATGCAGATTTTGGGCTTTGCTGTTTGGGCGTATTTATGGATTATAATGTGGAACCTTGCGTGGGTGAGTGGGGCTGCACAGCTCTGATTGTGTTTGCCCTCAGTTTAATGAACACGCTGTTGTTTGCCGCGTGTTTTTTAGCCTCTAATATGTGCCGTCGTTATCTCTCCTGTCCTGTTGATAGATGTCCCGTGGTTCTCAGCAGGGATCCTCTTCATTACTGCACCGCTCTGAAGACTAACCCCTCCCATGTTTACGGGCAGGGTCTTAAATCGGTTTCCGGATTCACGTGTGTTTCGGACTAATTGTGCAGCTCTAATTGACCTCACGGCTGAGGTGGCAATAAGTGAGGGGAGGAACAGCATGGGGGAGGGGGTTGCTGGTTCTTGAAGACGTCTGTCAAAATGTCATTAAATCTTACTTCAGTGCCCTCTAGTGTCCATATGCAACATCCTTCCATTGGTAAAATCGATGCATAACTGGTTATGGCTCCAGTGTTAGACTTTTTTAAAAAATGCATGCAGCTGCTGGCTCACTTAAAGCCTTTCTACTTTTAACTAGTTATCCTGGCTGTAGTTTCAACACTAAAGCTGATCCAGGCTGTGCTATCGTTACGCAAAGCAAGCCTCAACAGAGGTTCAACATTCCTGTCTAGACCGTAAAGTTGCTTGAGATGGTGGTAGTGGGGAGACGCTGAGGGTCACCTGATCACACACAGGTAATCAGCAGTGGGGCCAAAGGTCAGTGTGCAACTAGTGATACCTGTAGATGAACGTAGAGGGGGAGAGGAGAGGAGAAGAGAGGTGGGGAGGAGAACCGTGAACCAATAGGGTGAGGGAGAAACAGTCAGTGTTCAACCAGCATCTCCTAACCTAAATTCAAACGTGAGCTCAGCAGTCTAAAAGTGCCATAAATGACATGAGCATGTTGAGTGATTGAGTGATTACAGTCCTGTCTTCCACTGGCTGCATCCTTGACTCTGTTGGAATCACTCTCCCCTCATCAGGATTCAAGATTTTACCGTCACGAGCGCTATAATTACCGCAGCAATCTCCAGCAACCAAATTCTTAGATCTCCAAGTCCATCAAAGTCATATATTATACATGCATAAATTCAGCCAATCAAGTCACGCCTACTCCAATGCTATCGATGCACGCCAGGGTATTTGTATTAGTTGTTAGCGTGAAAGGCAAAGTGTGTGTTAACCTCCAGTAAAGTCCATAAAAAACACATTTTATTTCTTTATAATATTCTGTATTCTCCATGTTTAGTGACGGCTAAAGTGTAGAAGTTGATGTTTGCTAATATAAGCTAAGCCTGAACATCAGCATGTGTCAAAGACACAAAAACCTTGTTACCAGTTACTACTAAAACACAGCTTAAGTGCACGTCGTTATAAAGAAAAATATTCTAGTAATAACAACGGGGCGATGTTGAGGTCGTTTTGGTGTGAGAGGACATGGCTCCACCAGCAGCATGTTTCAGCTTGAGGATTGGCTCAGAGCAGATCATATAGTCTTTAAGATCTGAATATAGTCTTTAAGATCTGAATTCAGAAGGAGTTAAAAGATAGATGATGCTAGCCCGAGTCTGGTTCAATGGTTGAAAGCGGATTGTTTAAATGTGACCACTGACCGCAGAATACACAAAAGAAAATCAATATTATTTGTTTACAAGCACCCGAGCAGAGGTGCATGTAATCTATGTTTGCCCCGCCCATATGTCGATGTCGATGATTTGGCGGACCGTATTTGCAGTTTTCCGACTCAAGCTTAGTTGTGGAACGCATGGCAACACGTACGCTGGGAGTGATTCTTCTGGGTCGGATCAAGCCCGGTTCTGCTCACGGCGACAGACGTGCAGGAGCGATACCTGTCCGCGCATTGGTCAGACAAGCCGATCAGGCTTCGGCTAGACATTTGCTATTGGTGGAGATGGGCTGTGTGGAAAGATAAATATCACCTCTCATCCTTCGCACTCTCACTTGAAGATGCAGCAACACACTCCACAGCTCCCCTGGTGGATGTTTGCCTTCCTATCTCTTTCCTTCTGCCACCTTCGTTCCATCACATCGCCGTCCATTAGCCGCAAAGCTAACACCGTCCCCCGGCAGATGTTTCAGCTGTAACACCAACCCCTAATGAGGTCGAGGAGGCGGACGCGCATGATCAGGCCGCTAAACTGACAATGACGCGAGTGCATTTTTGAAACACCTTTTAATTTAAGATCACATTTTTCCTTACGCGAGAGCTCGAGAAGTGTCGCTCCGCTTCACTCTGGTGAACGTCCGTGGAGGATTCCTCTCCCCGGTGGATCCTCGAATCGGATGCAACAGATGGAGAACCAGAACGGGCAGCTTTATTCAATGCCTATTCAGCTTCACCAGGAAACGAGACAAAATAAAATGCTCAGAGCATTTAGCAACAGTTAGCTTCTCAGTTCTTTAGGTAAAAATAAACTCAAAATCCAAAACCTTTTAAAATGCCTGTTACAATTAAAATTGTCCCTTTGTGCTTTACAGAAACCTAGAGACTGACCCCCCGAACAAAATTATGCTATTAATACCTGCTACACACTTGTGTAAAGAGGTAAAGTTTTATCATGCATATAGATCATACATTGATCTTACATATGAAGCACACAGAGGTGTTTCTGATGGAGCAGCATGGAGCAGAGTAACTGGACCTATCTGAACGCTAGTTCCTGAGGGAAAACATTGCAAAAAATAAAGTGAAATTTAAAGCTGATTCCCTGCAATTCACTTAAAACGAAAAAAAAAAAAAAAAAGGACCACAGTTTTGAAGTTGGGAAAACACAGGCGGTTTTTGTGCTCCGCACACATTCCACCGCAGCAGGCCGAATATATATGAAACGCTGTAGGAGTTAATGCAGTTATACTGTATGTAATTTAAAATAACATCGCATCCCTTCAGGCAGCCGGGAGCTATTTCTGTGCTTTTTCTGGGCAACGGCAGCGTGAAAATACTGCGCATCACCAAAGTCACAGATAGCGGTGACTCACAAAGAGGAAACCATTTCACCATGTTCAGGTGCAGTGAGAGGGTTCAAACGGCAGAGAAAACACCTGTGGAGAACCTTTCAGACACGCTGAAAGGAGAGGAAGCCTTTGGATCGCTCCAACCCTTTATGTTTGTCGGGAGTCTTAAATAATTACGTTTGTCTGGTTTGCGTTACGAGTTGGGCTCCGCTGGGAAACAGCACTGAACTCTCCTGTCACTTTAAAGAGAAGGCCCTTAAACGTCGTCTGAAGATGTTTACCGAGCCTTCGTTAATATTGTATACTTTCATCAGCCTTTAAATACACAGCAGCAGCAGCAGGCGAGATCATTATGAAACCCCACCGTAATGTTTGATGATACAGAACTTTGAATGCAATTTTTTCAGTTCATGGACATTTTCTTCCTGTTTTTTTTTTCCCTCCAAGTTTGTTTTTTTTTCTTACAGATTCCCACTCATTTCCACTGATCACCTCTAATGTATAAAAGAGAAGTGTTGAGATGGAGTTTTCACACCGCAAGACACAAATCAATTGCGGGAACCAAATAGCTTTTTGATTAAGATCCTCCTGCTGCCTAATGGAAAAAAAAGAGCCGACTGTATGTTCCTCTCCGGGGTTATTGAACGGGAAGTTAGAATCTATCAAGGCGGTGACCCTTGTTGTGATTAGTAAGAAACGCAAAGTCCCACACGAAGCGAGGGAGACGGCGCAGATGGCGGCTGGTGGGTGTATTGATCGCACCCCGAAAACTCATCAGGCTGTATCCGTGAATGCGTCCGACGAACCGTCGTGATTCCCTGGGTGGCTAATGACAGATCTACAGCTGGGGATTGCAGGATATCACAGACAAATAAGCCTTTCTTTGCTCTTTGTAAGATTTCAGTCGTGTCACCATGGCATCGATGGCATTCCCGAATAGGCCACGTGTGATAGCTAGCGGTTATAGACGCTAACTGGAAGGTAAAGCTGGAAATCTGTGCAAGACAGGAAATAAGGAGACCGTCCGTACGCATGTGCTCCACAGAACATGAAGACTGCTGCCACAAATGTCCCGAAAAATCATCAAATCCTAGATAAACCGTAAGTAAACACAATGCGGTAGGGAGCAGAATGAGCACGCATGTTCCTCCAGCCACACTAGATAAACACACACTTTACAAATCACATCTGAGGGAAAAACCAGAATAAGAAGCCACAACCTTAAAATCAGTTCTTCTTTTTTCGGTGCAAAGGCCCAACTTACAACTACCACTGTGGAATGAATGTCCGCTCCAGATTAGCTCACGCTGCAGCACGCCTTCCTTTCGATCCTAGCAGGAGAATCTCGATGCCTGAAAGCCTCTTCAAATGCAGCTGAGAGCTCTCCAAAGCCAGTGCGGGCCTCACGCTGCCCCAACACAGATACGGATCTTCCGGTCAGGTGGACGGACACAGGTGCTGATGGCCGGTAGCTCTCCCCCTCACGTGTCTGGGCAGGCTGCTCCTCCCAGGATGTCCTTTCACGAGAAGCTTTCTATGTCAGTAGATTTCCGGCACCCATGCCTCCCAGCCACACAATAACCTCTGTTTATTTCTTTTCTTTCTTTTTTTTCCCCCCCTCTCTGTCGCCAGGTCCATAAATGGTCTCTCGGTGCGGAGACGCGGCGCCGGGGGCAGCAGCTCATGCTGTGCCTTGAGCTTAGCTGACCGCTTCTGATCAACCATCTGATTCCCTCTCCCTACACTCACTCCCCTTTTTCTCTTAATTTACTTTCACACAGTGGCCTCCCTCAGCTCCGAGAGACCAAAACACAGCGGGCAGAAACAAATGGCGATTGCACGGCCCCGCGTGCTCCGGTGGCTGGCTTCCACGGCGGTGCATATCGCAAATAAATTCATTCTGACTTATGCTCATCCTGTGGAAAGGAGCGCGACAGAAGCGTGGACCCTCTGAGGCTGCTCCGGAGACCGCCCTGGACCTGTTTTTGCTCGAGAGCCGCACAGATGGAAGGAGAGTAAGCTGAATATCGTTATGCGGTCTGATTCCTGACGGTTTCCAGCAGTTCCTGCGGCCCCGTTT
This sequence comes from Arothron firmamentum, assembly GCA_016586285.1. NCBI lineage: Eukaryota > Metazoa > Chordata > Actinopteri > Tetraodontiformes > Tetraodontidae > Arothron > Arothron firmamentum. The sequence continues at coordinate 63,793 of BJFM01002208.1, read as the reverse complement.
GCATGTTTGACCTGGACTGGCCACGTTCGTGTGCGTGAAAAACCCGAACCTAGACCACCTGAAATGACGCTGCTTTCGGAAAAATAAGGTAAATCTTAGCTGTTTACCCACGTATTGACGCCCTTGTTGCATTCGTGGACTTTTTGGTGGCGTTATCTTACCGATTACCACACATTCCTGATGCATGATGAATCTGTGCTTGGTCACGTTTAGTGCCGATAAATCGGATAAGAAATATGAAAAAAAACTGCTTTCACAACTCTCAACGAATGAGCTTTGAAGCGTGACACATTGCAGGTAAGAGCGTGATACGGTTTGATACCTGCTTGAGCAGGAAGGAAGTGGGCGACTGGAGAAGCCCAAACGACTCACGTGGCTTTAGCACTGAATAACACCGATTTTGTGCCTCAACCAAATTGAAAATGCTGAAGGGAGCACCTGACTACATTGGACACGGCTGCCCAATGAAGCCTTTGTGCGTCAGGAGCAGTGCTGTGCTCAGATCGCGCCACGTGTTTTAAGACGCACACGGCACATGAATTGAAGTTGTCACGTAATTCCTCTTCGTTGCCTGGATACGCAGCTTCTTCTTGCTTTTAGTTTTCACCTTTAAACAGATTTCAAGTTTGAAGATGTGACACATCTGAGTGACCCTGTATGTCTGTATATGTTGAGTGAAAAAAAACCCACTCACACATGTAGTCAATATTAAGATCATTTGGAAGAGTGGGAAGTGTTAGGAAAAGATTTCTTTCCATCCTTTTAGATTTGAATCATACATACACGACACCATGTTTTTAAAGGAATTTGGTGCTGAATCTAAGCTGCCACTGATATCTAGAGTGGGATGCAGTTCAAAAGATCTCGGTTAAACTCTAGACCATTGCTCTTAAAAAGAAAATACAGCAAAGCATGAGCCTATAGAATGGAGAATATTTTTCCTGATAGTGCCCCTGAAGGTAAAAAAAAAAAAGAAAAAAGAAATTACATGCATAATGGTCCATTGTAAAAGATACCGTATTTTCTGCACTATAAGGCGCACCTAAAAGCCTTTAATTTTCTCAAAACCCAACAGTGCGCCTTATAATCCGGTGCGCCTTATATATGGAACAATATTGGTTCATTGTGGCTACCGTAGTCAGGGGGCGTGGCCGAAGTAACAGCGGTTCAAAATGTCAGGGAATTCCAGTCCCGCACCATTTGCACTAACGTTTGATTTACCGTAGCGCTGTTTTACGTGTTTACTGAATCGGGGAAAGTTCCCCTCCACGTTTGTGAATGCACTAACTACGTGATAAACCTTGTGGTTGGTAAAAGATAAACTGTGTTGCGAAAATACTACGTCACTGACGTTACCTCGAGGAAAAAAAATAACCGTTTGAACCGTGACAAATGGAGTTGGAAATACATTGTTTTCAACGAGGGCGGCGCAAATAAGAGCTACTGGTACGTACGGTGCCGGATTGTGAATGCACAAACTTGTTTTGGAGTGAACGGAGTTGTCAGAACGCTGGTTTGTATTCTATTACCGGTAATAAAGTTTGACTGACTGACTTAGCTAACTGTTTTGTTGACATTTCTTTTAGCACAGCTTCATCTAGTGGATGATAACGCAACCGCAGCCACTACAGTAGCTTCTATTCTACGCGCCTTATAGTGCGGTGCGCCTTATAAATGAAAAAAATTTCAAAATAGGCCATTTATTGAAGGTGCGCCTTATAATCCGGTGCGCCTTATAGTGCGGAAAATACGATAATTGAAAAATACAATGGTGTTTATTTTAAACACCCGCTGAAAGTTTAAAGTTCACAAAAACTTGGAAAACTAAAATGACTTTGTTGTGAATCCAGTCATGTTTGTAGTCCTATGAAATTAGAGAAGCTACCGGTTAAAATGATAGCAGCCATTCTGTGGACTACAATACCCAGCTGAGGTCAGATGTGGTCTGTGGCCATGTGGTCTGACATGTTTTTTCCGCCCTGAGGGATCAGGAGTGTGAGTGAACGCAGGGACCAGGGTGCATTCATGCGCCTCACTGGTGTGCGGAGCGGTTGGCTCCACTGTCTCCCAGCACCATGAGAAGGTGGTTGATGGAAAAGAAATCTAGAGCCTATCTGTAAAAATGATGAGACTGGACTATATTTTGTTGACTCATGTTGAGACCGGCAAAACTTGGGCTAATCCTAAACAATTAGACTCAACCACCATTCATTTTTTTCAGTTTTAATTAAGGAGCAGCATGTGCTGTGGAGCTTGATAACAAAAATGTTACTTTGTCTCCGTTCATTGAGATGTGGTTAGTGAACCATTTACTTAAATATTAAAATTATTTTATGGCGAGAAGTGATACGTTAAATCCCCCAAAACTTTTAATGTAGTTTTTATTGTACGAGTCAATAAACAAACTCACAGAATATAAAACACACCCGTGACCTTAGCTCTTCCTTTTATCAGACCACGGAATTAAATGAATTATGACGTCCACAAGTGAATTTATGTATTTATAGCAGCATATTCACAGGACTGTATGCAGAATACTTGCTAACTCGGTCTAAGCTAAAGACGCTCAATCCGCTTTTTTGAGCCCCTTAAAAAGAAAACCTTCAATTGAATATTTTTTTTTTTTGTACTTTCAAGAAAGAACAGACATGACATTTGAAATAAACCTGCTCACAAGTGGGGATTTTGGGAATTACTGCTGTAGGTAATCCCCTCCGGCGTTGGATTGGCTGCGAGCCTACAGACCATTTACTCATTCAGACGTTGTTTCCGTTTAACCTGCCCAGCAGCTGTGAGCTTTCAAACAAGCTGAGGTGCCTCTGAACGTGTAATTAATGGAACTATTGCCGACTCTTGATTGAAACTGCTTCCCTTTTCCTCTGTTCCCTTTTTACTGTGTTCCACCCAAAGTAAACTAGTTACAGTTTGTCATTACTCTCATACATTCTGTGTAGAAGCTTTTTGGTGCGCTTCTATAATAAGATATTTCATCTGAGCTGGATCTAGGGGCCCACTTATATGCAGTCTGAAAAATTATGCCAAAAGCAAGGTATGGTTGTATGCATTCACTACCAGGTCAAAGTCGAATCTATGGCATATAGTAAAGGAGCCAGATGCACAGGTTCATTTCTTGTGGACAAATCTATCTTTTTTTTTTTAGCTCCCAGTGCACAGTGTGCTATATCTGTCGGCTGTCCAGTTGAATTAATAAGCGAGTGTGTATATGTTCTCGTTACCAGTGTACTTTCCAAGTGGAAAGTTAATAATCTATATGAACAAGTTCAGTTCAAAAATTTCAAATTGAACTAGTTCAGTTTATAGTTCATAAATAAAAAAATTTAGAACCGAGTTCACAGTTCCAAAAATGAACTAGTTCAGTTATTTTTTCCCCATATGTTGTCATGAGCTGTTTTTTTTTTTTTTTAATTATTGCCATAATGCCACACGGAGCAATTATTTTATCAGTACTGAATAAACAATACTTCAGAGTTCATCTTTATATCCAATTTTGAATCCTTAATCTCAGACTGTTCAGTCTTAAATTCACCTACGTTTTATTTAAATTTATTGTTTAAGAGTGTCTGTACTTTTTTTCTTGATGGAATGTTTTTGGAAGGCTGCAAACCCCTTAATTAAGGGTATGAAAGCAGACAATATGCTGCACCAACAGGTTGTCCAGCTGCAGCTGGGAGATGACAACGGACACGCTGCTCTACGCATTTAATGAGATTTGTGTTGACTGTCTTTTTTATTACTTGCACATACACTGAAAGGCTAACTGGGTGCTTTAGTTCAATGTGCCGTTTCAGGTTTCCCCGTGGATGTGACTGAACATTTTCTTTTTTTTTCTTTTCTGAAACATTTTCTTCTTCCTTTGTTCCTCATGTATTGCATGCACTGTCGTTTCATCTCTCCGCAGCTCTTTTGCTTTTGCTAGCATAGTTTCTGCTCCTCTGCACATACTGACACATTTATCTAGTCCAAGTCCCATCTCTCTTAGCGGTCTTTCTCTGAGTGCATTATCCATTGTTCCACAAATGATCCTGTCTCTTACAAGTGAGTCTCTCAGGGTGTCAAATTCACATGTTTTCCTTAGCGTGAAGCTCTGCTAAGTTTTGATCAGCAAAAGGTACTCCTTGCTTTTGGTCATTGGTGAAAAAGTTATGCCTGTCAAAGGGCACGTTCTGACTAGGCATGAAGTATTCTTCAAACTTCCTCATTAGCGCTGCCAAAGTCAGATTTACTTTATCCAACTGAAACCTGTTTTATATACAGTGAACCCTCGCTATAACGCGGTTCACTTTTCGCGGCTTCGCTGTTTCGTGGATTTGTTAGTGCAGTTTTTTTTTTTATTCCTTTTTTAAACAGTGCATTGTGTTCTGCATCCTGATTGGCTAAGGGACTGACCAACGTGAACAGTCTCCGCCCCTCGTCTCTGTAGCTTGCCAAATGACAAAATGTAGTGTATTTTACGGGGTGAGGCGGGTTTACACCGGGTGCGGTGCGTTGTGGTCCGGACAGATTTCTGCCGTCTGGTAATTTATTCGCTGTGTCCGCGCTGTGTACGTTTATAAAGATCGCGAGGAGGGATTATGAGGCCGTAACATGTACCGTGTTTGAATAGCAAACAGGTTTCTATTTCGCGGATTTCGTATATCGCGGGGGATTTTCAGAACGTAACCCCCGCGATAAATGAGGGCTCACTGTATATCCAAAGCATCTTCTCCTATCACATGCAAAGGAATGTTAGCCTTCAGTTTTTCATCATCACCCCCAGTTCCAGACGCTGTTAGATGTATGTTAAATCTTTGCTTAAAACGCTTCCAGTTTTCAGCAAGATTCCAAGTCAGCTACATACACGTGAGTTGACTTAGCTTATCCATAGCTGCACATTGGGGCACCACGGCCCTCTCTTGTGGCTGGTCATCCTCTGACTCAGGTATAATATCCTCTTCTACTCATTCTGTTTGTTCCCCGTCTCCAGCATCACTTCCCAGCCATCCCTGGCATGACTCCATTAGAACCTCGCCTTTGCACGTGTCTCTTTCGCAAAGGATACTTCTCACTCATTTTTCCGCTGCTCCTCCATGGCTCTCTTTCAACCGTAGCTACTCACGGCCACTTCTGACACCATGTTCTCTTGCTTATGTGTCAATCAGCAAGCAAAGCGTGTTAGCTTATGTCTTGAACTTTAGTGCACAACCTTTCAAGCTGTACACCATGCCATGCTACCCACTAACTAACCACCTCCGGTTCACCTTTCTGGCACCGAGCGTGCTCCGTCGCACTGTAGCACTCTGGGTAATGAAGTTCTACACCACTATGTTCATAACAACACACACACACCAGAATGAACAGGTTCACAGTAACGTTCATCAGGCAGTAATACAGTACGTTTAGTTCACGTTTGCTCAAAATATGAACACTTTCAGGCACAACGCTGCTCGTTATCATTCTATTATGAACAGGAAGCAGATGCAGTGAGCACCAGGATTAGAGACAGAAATGCTACATGTGTAAGCAATTCGCTAAATGTCTTAAAATAACATTTTTAAATTAAATCCTGTTTTGTGAAGATTTTACACAAATTTCCTCTAATGTGGCTTGATAAAGCAGTTCACTAATAGTTATTCTCAAAAAAAAAAAACCAAAACATCATTATTAAAATAAAAATTGAACCTGATTGTTATTGTGATGGTAACACTAATTTAGTCATCAATAACACTACTGTTACCGATCAGCAAGCAAGTCACATTTTCATTTCTGCCAAATTAACAATCCATCTTAATCCAACATGACAGCTGCGGAACCGTGACCTCCCACCTTCACATTTTCTTAGTGAAAAAGTCGGAGCGTAGTGAACATTTGGCACACATTGTTTCCCACCACCGCTGTCTAACAGCCAGAAATATGCGATTACACAAACCGATGGCCGCCGCTTGGGATTTTAAGATATTACTTACGACCTGTGGAAAAGAAGGTAACAGTGACAGCACGACAGTACCGACATGGCCCGTCAGGCATTAATGGGCTTTTTTTTTTTTTCATTTTTTTTTTTCCCCGAAACTGTGGCCAAAGACTGCTGAGAGACAGGAACCTGCAGCTCAAGGTCACCGAGTGGGCTTTCCTCCACCAAAACTTATGGACCGAAACTGAACATGACAGTGATTTATTCTGCCAAGGAAGTCACAAATTTCTCACCATTTTCCTGGAAAATGTATGATTTTTGGGTCACAAATGTATGATTTTTGGGTCAAGTTTTTTTTTTTTTTTTTTTCCCAGGTTGCTTTTGCAATTACACTTAATTGCATTAAATTCCAGTTTCCACAACTACAGAAAGATATTTTTTATCTCTGGTTATAACAGTATGAAACTATATGGTATTTAGCCAGAAGCCACACCCCCTAGAATAATTTTAATATAAAATACAGCAAAAAAAAAAAGAAAAAAAGAAAAGAAAATCTGCTGAGAAGAGAAGCACTGCTGACCGAGAGCTACAGATGCTGACAACCCAGGTTCAGTGAAGACAACTGGTTTTTATTTGGCACCCAGGATCAGTGGCAGAAAGTAATATGAGATAGAACCACAGCTGTCAGAAGTGTGGCTGTTTTCAATTGTATTTCCTGAGGCTTGTGTGTACGCAGCAGATGCGCAGTCCACTTCAGAGTGGTCAGAGTCAAGGTCATTTTTATTATTCCCACGGGGGCAATTTGTTTTGCAGACAGCAGAACAAAAGCGAACACACACGCACTCACACACATGCGTGCGCGCGCCAAACACACACACACGGAAACCTTAACACATACAAGAAAATCCACTAAAGTGAGATTGAATTATTTAGGAAATGAAAATGGAACTAGGGAAAATTGAGCTTTTCATTGTGTTTGCCTTATACCAGATTGCAGTGGTACTCCCACTGGTTGGAAGCGTTTGGCAGTCGGGGTAAGAGAGGAGGGCTCTGTTTCTGACAGAGACCAAGGCCGGCCATTTTGTTTCTGGTTGAACTGGATATTTAGGTCGATGTCACATTCAAGCTGCATGTGCGCATGGTAACTTTTTTTTTTTCCCAGTGTAGTGTAAAACAATGCGATGATGACCTTTTCAGTTCTTCCCGAGTGATTCCTACCCGCCAGCCCTTTACTCCTGTCATTAGACATTGGCTCTTTCTTTGCTTTGAATTGTTCTGGGCACCAAGGTAGAAGGTCTGAATAAACAACAAAAGGTTTGCCGCTGACCAAATGGGTACTCCTTTCTGATGGACCCAGCATCCCTCCTCAATGTAAATTCCAAATTTATCACATCTCATTCTAAATTAGACCCTAAAGAGGTCTGTTTTTTGTTTTTTTTTTGCACAGCAGAGTTGAATTTGACTCAAAAACCTACCAAATATGAGCCAATCAAAAGACTGTCATTTCCCAACCTAGTGTGGCTTTTGGTGTAATCAGTGTCATGGGGCTGAGAGGTGGGAATACAGGTCACAAGCCCGGGCACACACACACACACACACACACACACACACACACACACACACACACACACACACACACACACACACACACACACACACACACACACACACACACACACACAGCTAGAGGCCTCCAATCAACCTAAAGTGCATTATTTTCTGATGATGGAGAGCATGCAAATTTCACATGGAAAACTGGAATTCGGACCTGAAAGGAGGCCCAGGAGGCTGCAAAGCGAGCGGGCTAACCACTGCACCGCCACGCTGCACCAACATTATGATTTTGTGCTGTCAAAATAATATTTGGTCCTAAAGCCTTTTGGCAGGAATAAAAAAGGGTTGATAGAACTCTTGGAATACCGTACTCGGCCTGCAGCGAACAAAAGATGGATGGGTAGCTTGATGATGGCCGTTGGATGGATGGATGGATTTACACTGATGATAATGAGGATATTGTTCAAATGGGCCACATTATCATTATTAAGGTTATATATGCTGCCTGTTTTTCACTGACGGTGTCCACTGATGCCATAACATAAATACAGGTATCAGGAGTTCTAGCCATACTGCAGATGTATTTGAAAGCCATATACAGTATTTCCACAGCATTTTATATCGTGAAACCACAAGTTAATATCTGTTATCTGCACTCAACTTTGGCTGTTCAGACTGGTGTTGACTGAGTGTGTTTTTCAGAGCCAGGTAAAAGATGATGTAAGGGTGTGAAAAAGAAAAACAAAGTGAATAAATAAATGAGGACAAAAATTGTGACAGACAGAGTTTGGGGAAAATCAGACAGAGGAGAAAAAAAGCTCCTAAAATCCTCTAAAATGCTTTTACTGTACTGAAACTGATGACACAATTTCCTTTATTTGTTCAAAAAATTAAAAAAAACCCAAAAAAAAACACCTTCCTGTGTGCACTGTGGTCTGTGGCACTCCATCTGTCTGTCTGTCTGTGCCCGTCTCACAATGGCGGCTGCCACGGCGGATTTTGATCAAAAGCGCTGTCGGTCAGCAGATCGTCTGAAAATTTCCATGTTTTAAGGTTGCAGGCAAACTGGCGACATCAATCTACATTCATGAGACTCTGAGGTGATGGGAGGTGGAGGAGAAGCTCTTCCTGATAGACCAATGTCACTGTGTTATATAAAACCCAAAAAGGAACACTGACATGAACACCCTTAAAGCTTCTTGTCCCGGTCACATGTGTGTTCGTCACACCAGGATGTGAAATAGAAGTTGTGTAGGGCAAAGGTCCGCCACCAGAGCATGGCGCCAATTCGAAGATCACAACCTGCCAAGTTCGCTCTAAGTTTCCAGAAATCTCTACCCATTTTAACAAGCATGCATTAAATGTGGCTTAAGACTGCTAGGTCTCCCACAATGCATTTCACCTCATTTCATTGCAGTAGCAATGGTGAAGTATGCACAGCAGAAGCTCACAAGACGGTGCTTGAGTACTGAGTATTGACAAATGGGCCACGTCTCACTGGCAAATCCAGTCGACAACCTGGTAGGAGAGAAAACCCGACTGGATTTTGGGTATCACTAGACTGGGGTTTCGACCCCTGGCTAAGGGACTTACTGATCCAAGTCAAACATAAAGCTATAAGGTAGCGTTAATAGCACTCTAAGTCCTTGTGACAGCCTTGTTTCCATTGGTTATATGTAAAAATACAACAGTTATCCTCTTTGCAATTATTTGATGTTTAATGAAGTGTTAACGATGCAGTTCCTTAGCAGTTGGTAACATTTTTAGTTCCAAACTAAGCTAATGTTAATAATCTACTCATGCATCCATTAAATGAACTGAATGGACAAGTGGTCTGTACTCTAAAGTACCCATTTTTGGTATTATTTAAATGGAGATAAACACACTAAACACCTCCTCTTTGAGCAACAACGCTCTGTTTGTTTATTCATATCAAAAGATTGTGAGAGACAACAAAGACCGGACACACAGACGGAATTCCATTACGCACCATACGCATTTGAGTTGAATAATTCATTTATGGACACACCCGACTTTCCTCCTGTCATGTTCTTCTTCATAACTGAATTCATTAGTGAGCTACAACGCCATGCTGTGTCACGCCGCTTTGATATCGTGTACTTACATAGCTCCCACAGCCATCGCCATCAATCCCATGGATCCCACACGGTGAGCTGAGCCATGCTGTGCAGCGAGAGCGCCTTCCGTCGAGACGTCTCAGTTGTTCGCGCGAACGAGTTGTAAAAGCAATATTGTGAGACTTGACAACAAGACCTTGATTTGCCAAGAAAGGCCGAGAAATAAACATCATCTTTTATATTTTATCCAAGACCTGTTGTACAGAAGATTTTTTTTTGTACAGATAAACCCTCAGCTTACAGCTGCACGCTTATTACTCGCTGTCCAGGACAGATGGGGTCTAAACAGCTCTGCAGTGACCAACAGCATAGCTTGACAACATTATTTTTGCAGTCATTCGCTACTGTATTTGAGGGTTCCAGTGTTTCTTTAGCCAATGAGCTTACAGTCATGAAAAAAGGATTTAACCTCTCCAGACTGTGTGTGGAGAGCACGCCTCCAATCTCAGCTGGAATAAGTTTCAGGGGGCGGGCTGACTGGGATTAAACACTCAGATAATACAGCAGTAAAGAGATGCTAAAATGTTACGGAAGGCACCATTAAGAGGAAGTAACAGTCAATGAGGCTGTTTCCTCCTTGTCTATGGCCTTAAATAGGAACCACTTTATGTCAGCATTCACCGAAACCACCCCCCATCCTCGTCTTCATGTGTCAACAGCAGTGCCGACTGCTCCGGAAGAATCCCATCGTCATGCCTGAATGGTCCCTTTACTGCCTTTATGTATCTGTTTTCAACCCGGAGGCGACAGGGATTGTCTGCGCTTAAAACACTGAGGAAGAGAGGCCTCCTCGTCTGTTTCCTATCTATTACCCTCCACCACCAACCCTTTTCTGCCTCTCTCCATGTGGTCGTTGCCTCTTCTTGTCTAAATCATCAGAGGCGAGCTTGTCCTCTGTGAAGTGTTAGCCGCCAACGTTTCCTTGCCCTCGCTCCCTGTTAAGTCACACCGCCCAGCCATCTATACAGGCTCAGTCCTTTATTTATGCCGCTGAGGTCCACAGCTTGTAGGGTGCAATATTCCCACCCAAAAGCTGAATCTTCACAATTCAGTTTCGAAATTCTTCCATCCTGCTTCTGACAGCAGGAGAGAATTTATAAAGTGGAAAGGGTTAGAGTGAAGGTTAGGGTTAGAGGGGGCCATAGACGCTCTGAATCCCGACCTCTTCCTTTTCTAACTTCTCTATCTCTACCGAGTATCACTTCTGATAAAAACAGAATGCAAAGCAAGAACATGTGTAGTGACTATATAGATCCACCGCCTCCTCCAAGGTTTACATCATATGAAGGAGACTGTAACCAAGGAAAATGAAAAGCGCTTCCTTTCGCTTTCCTTTCTTTATAAAACAGCCAACGGCGCTCAGAGTCAGTGTGCATTGACATAACGAGAGCCGTTTTAAGCTGAGTGGATGTACCGTTAGCACGCTCTCCCTAAAATGGTCGGATGCTCGGGCTTTTGCAGTGCTTTCCAATGGATTTTCTGAGCAATTAGTTGCCATTATTCACGTAACCATTTAATTACAGTACAGCATTGGTGCTCTCATAGGTTTAAAGGCTGTCCTTTATAATTGTGAATTCAAATTTAAAAGCACTTATTGTGACAATTTCCCATTTAGGTTTAACTTTGAATTGAATATTTCTTTCTGAGACTTTGACCGCAGTTGACAAACTTCAGCTACGGAACCGAAATATCCCCTGGGCGCGCCTTGGCGTGATGAAATCGCCTCTGACTGTTCTATCATGCAGCATCCACGCTGATGCAGGCTGGGAAAGGTCACACGCAGCACAGCCAGGCGCTCCAAAGCGTACAGGTTGCAGATGCGTTATCCTGCCAAATATTTGATTTGGCTTAACCCAGACAGTGGCGCCCGTCCTCTCGTAAGTCCCGTGAAAGTCAGGGAGACGTTCGGTGGCGAGTGGCTGACGGAAGCTGATATGTGCTTCAGAGACGTGGAGGATCCCCCCCCCCCGGATGATCAAGAGGGAACAAATGGTGGCGATATGAAAGGGAGGCCTGCCTCCTTCTCTGCTCGGAACCCACCTCATCACCAGACTCAGGCCACATCTTCGCTTTTCAGACGTTTTCAGGTTCACTATCGCGCAAAGCAAAGATGTTCAGCGCGTTCACTGCAATTGAAATTGACCTTGACATCACTTTGAACCCGACTGACATTTAATAGCTTTGGGATCCTTTTTCTAGCTTTTTATTACCGTCTAAGTTTCAGCTGCTAAAAAGAAATTGTCATCGCCTCAGAGTTATGATCAAAATTGGATGTGAAACTTTTTTTTTTTTTTTTTTTTTAATGAAATGACAGTTTTACATAAGCACAGCAAATACTTTTATCCGGTAAATGAAACCCACTTCTTTAAAGCAATAGGAATGAAAGAAGAATGAATAGACGTTTAGCTTGGCATTCACCTCAGATGTAAAGGCTCTTGATGAAGTAGAGTTTCACCCTGAACCTCCTGCAGTTTTAAAGCTCGAGTTGAAAAAGCTTTTTAAAAAAAAAACAAAGAAAAACAAAACAGGAGCTCGGAAGCTGCAGATTCACCGGATGTAAAGCGAGATGGCGTCAACGCCATCGGAGCTCTGAAAGCCTTGCAAAAGCGTCCGACGGGACAGCCGGCGTTCCTGACTTCCTGTGTCTTTCAGGGGAAATACACAACAATTAGGTGGGGGGAATGGTCGAGCACAGCGGAGGGAAAAATAAACAGCTGGGGATCTGGGAGCTGTTTATTTTTGCACCTGTGGCATTGATACTGTGCGTTCAGGAGACTGACAACATGAAATAAAATAGCCTCAAGCGAAAGCAGGCGGTTGTTTTTAAGGTGACTGGGTAAAAAAAAACAAAACACTGAAGCTGACGTACTGGCTTCATAAGATCTTAATTTAAACAGTATTGTCGATTTCACCGCCTCTGGAATGAGCTCTGTTTGGGCCATGAGCGCTTCTAATCCTACTGTCGGCTAAGCCAGAATCACCGGGGAGATTCGCTTGGCTGCTCATGTGGCCTCGGGGATGCGCTGGGCGATTACTGTTTGAGTAATGAAGAAACTTGTCCTATAGAACTCCTTCGCAATGTCACAGTCCTAAATGACGGAAGACACGGCGATAAATTAAATGCATCAGATTGGCTCAAATCATGAGCGAGACAAGTGCACGTTTCGGCTCTGGGTCTCAACTCCTCGTCCCTGTTGGACCTTTATCACCCACATCGCCCTGGTAAGAAATCTCCAAATACTCTACCTGGGTGGCGTTTAAAGAGATTAGAGATTAGAAGGAGGGGAAAGGTCTTTAAAGGTCTTTAAATTCCTTCAAAATTCGTGTGAATTTATGTCATGATGCTTTTTTTGCGGGGGAAGAAAATAAACATCTTTAACTGTCTGTGAAACAGGAGTACTCCAGCTCAACCTGCAGGAGCTTAATAGCTTGTTTTATTAAACAGTATGATCTCTGTCGAATGCTGCTGATGTATAGATTACACCTAGTTGAGGCTAAAATGGTACTTCGGTGATTGGACCATTTCAAACGCCGCATGTACGAAGTAAAGAACGATGCCCTTGTGGGGCTTTTGAACAAGTTAAACAGACCACAAAGCAATTTTCTCTTGTCTTTTTCCCAGTGATGGAGCTGGTATGTGTGGTGATGTGGTAAAGAGACATTTTAATAGGTTGTTCTTGAAAGAAAAACAATGTAATGTGTCAGCATAGACTGGACGGAACCAGTGGAGCCTCGTTAGCTCCATCTATCCGTTTTCTACCGCTTGCAAGGTCTGGAGCCTATCCCAGTTGCCCTTGCAGCGAGACTTTGTGGCAGTTTTGCTCGCTGCACAGCCAACACAGACAGACAAGCACCGATTCACACTCACAATTTAGGGAAACCCCCAAATGCAAGTCGTTGGACTGTAGGTTGGGTCCGTGCACGGGGAGAACGGGCACAGAAAAGCCCCCTGGCTCAAACCTGGGACCTTCTTGCTGCGAGGCAATGGTGCTAACCATGACACCACCACTGTGCCACCTGTTAAGGAAATACCATGAAAGTGTGGTTCCTGCCTCGGCCAGAAGGACATCAAAGTGATATTGACCCACATTTAAAACAGCCAACACTGGAATAAAAGCTTCCAGCCTACGACTGAAGATGATCTTTTATCTGATGCCGCATTTATAAGAAAGTGAGTTTTCTTTTTTCTTTTGTTGTTTTACTTACTAGTTTAAAACATTTTATTGTACTTTTCATACTGTATTAAAAGAGATTGGCTCTTTCCAGTTCTATACATTCTGTGGAGCTGTTCATGCTGCCCTGCATGGATCAAAATACAACATGGTCACTAATACATCATCTACAGATTCATTTCCTTTGTTTCTAATGTGATTTAGACCCCTTCTCTTGCACTTTTGTGCTCCTCTCTCTCTCTCTCTCTCTCTCTCTCTCTCTCTCTCTCTCTCTCTCTCTCTCTCTCTCTGCAACTACCTACAATGCTGACTCCCTAGCTTTGCTCTGTCCTCCAGCCCCAGTGACCCCCTCAGTTTTACACCTACATCGTCAGAATGACAACCCGCAGCTAATGCATTTGCATTTATGATGAATGCGCTTCGCTCTCTGCCCTTCCCGCCGGCACCATCTCCATTTTTTCTCTTCCTTCACCACCAGCATTAGCATCCCCTGGTACGAGCTTGGCCCTGCTTGAGGTTTCTTCCTGTTAAAAGGGTCTTTTTCTTGCCAGTGTTGCTTTGGGTTTCTATAAAGTGGAGACACTTTATAGTCAAGTTTCTGGGGTGTGTTGGAGTCCACCCTACTGGCCTCCTGCTGAGAGGTGAAACAGATGATCAGTCCATCACAGGGCAGCATCTGAAGATTTACAATTTTTTTTTAAATGAATTATTTTTGATTCATGATGTCTGGGCTTGAATAACAGGAAATGCTTTGATTATTGCTGTAATATAAGAAGTTCTTCAACCATCACTGCATTTTATTTATTTATTTATTTTTGAAAGAATGACTTTTTTGAATTGGTGGTGGTGGTTGGAGGTGGTGGTGGTGGTGGGGGGGTGCTGTTGAGAGCAACCGGTGCCGGATTCCGCACTGTGTTTGGGCTGCCACAACCTAACGCCTGGTTAACGGTGATGGAGAGAATGCGGTAATCTATTGGCTGCAGGCTTAGTAAATTTCAGTCCAATGGCAAGCTAGACAGAGAAAGAGAGAGAGGGAGAGAGAGAGGGAGAGAGAGAGAGAGAGAGAGGTTTCTGTATCACTAATCTTGTCCTCGGAAGACACTCGCTCTATGAGAGCAATTAGATTCAGCACCGTTTCAGGAGCCTCTGCAATGACTCATTGAAACATCTTCTGTGCTGATAAAGCTGCATCTCTGTTTTCTCCCACCGCACACACTCACACACACACACACACACACACACACACACACACACACACACACACACACACACTGGCTCAGACACTCGCAGTTGGGCTGCCTTGTGTCGGGACTGCGCTTCTGACTTTGGATTTGCAGCGCAGCGAGGCTGGACGCGGACTTTGTTGCTTCCCGTCCTCCGTTTCTCTTCTTGTGGCGCGTATATGTCGCCTGAACTCGGGACTTTGGATCCAGAGAAAGAGTGAGGACTCCACAGAGGCTGAGGTAAGTGATGCTGAGGTTTTACAGCTTTCTAACCTCTGAAGACAGATTCGGAGACAGACGTCAGAAGCGGCGCATGTTCTGGCGCTGTCCCGCCGCTCATCCGGACGGTCGGACCGGACCGACGCGTTCCGCTTACTGTTCAACTCAACTGATTCTCTTGACAATTGTTTTGTTTTATTATTATTATGTTGACGGAACAAATTGCGGTGGAAATGGGTACAGAGAAACTAAACCGCGCAGCAACTGCGGCTCATTCTTGCGCTCGTACATGTTGGGGAAATTGGCGATGCACCGACGAGGACAATCAGCGGTGAATGTCAGAAACGGCGCAGTTTGTAATGCTGTGTTGCGCGTAATGGTTGCACGCAGACAGGTGATTTATTTCCTATGTGTTTGAAGCTGAACATGAAGGGTAACCTTAACGGTTTGCGGGCTGCGGACAGATTGCATGAAGATGGCAGCGCGTTCACCCCATTTTCACACCTTTTATTTCACAACTCTTCTTCTTTTCCCTCAACGAGTTGCAGGAGCATCCTCCCCTCCTCACCTCTTCTTCTTTTACTCTGTGCGCACATCTTTCCAAGCAGCCACAAGGTGGTGGTGTGGATATCTGGTTGTTTTTTTGACGGGTTGTGTGTGTGTGTGTGTGTGTGAGTGTGTGTGTGTGTGTGTGTGTGTGTGTGTGTGTGTGTGTGTGTGTGTGCGTGCGTGCGCGTGTCTAATGCCCTTTTTTTGCCTGTTCATTTCATGGCATGCTGCTTCATGCTTAGGGCCCGCTGGTGTAACACGGGATGACCCTGTGTGTGTGCGCGCGCGTGTGTTCCAGATGAAATGGTTATTTTCCGAGTGGCCTTCTGAAGCGAGTCTGGCTCCCACGGGAGACCAGCAAGTGCAAAAGTGGAAAGTGTCGGTCAACATACTGAGCAAAGCTGTAAAATGCGAAGGCAGCGGTCAGATTCGACTCGGAATATTTCACCAAATAATGATGATAAAATAAATAAATAAAAAATCCTCCGGCTCAGCATAAATGAAGCGTCTTCTATCCCCCCCCAAACTGGAACCGTCCATCCTTGATGATCCTGCACGTTCGTACCTCATCATAAATGTGCATATTCCAGGTCAACCCTTTTCAATCATCTCCTCTGGGCTGTACGGTCTCAACCAGTGTGCACGAACACTGAAAGTTTACATTCCGTGCGCACCATAATCCAGTCCTGGATGTTCCAAAACATCCTGACAAATCATCCTAACATCAGACAAATGCAGGCGACTGTTTATGAACACGTAGCCACTTTAAAGGTGTTTTCACACCGCTTCCCTTATTTTTGTGGTAATTGCGTGCTTTTACTCCACTCCGTATATCATTGTATTCATTTCCCAGCAGGCCCTTCCAACGGAAAGGGGCAGAAAATACAATTAACGACGACAGGTACAACAGCAGGAGCCGTGTGGGTTTGACTCTAAACCATTCGATGTAAGTGGAGCTCCAGGAGGCGCCAAAGACAGATCAGCTCTCAGTGTGACATCCTGTTGTTTGTTGACCTTTGCACATGCTCATTATTACATTGTTGTCAGCACAGCGTTCCACAGTTGCCTCACAGCGAGAGCAACACATGTGTTTTGTTTGGGATTGTGGGATTTTTCTGCTTTCCTTCAAGACTGCCTGCCCCAAAGGTGCACCACAGCTCTCCATGGGAACTCTGAAATGCTCAGATGTCTGCTTTGTGATGATTTAGCTGTTTATTCATAGCGGGGCCTCTTGTCTGCCACTTGGGATAGGCTTTAGCCCCCTTCAGAGAATTCGATAGATAATTAGTCCCCTTCAGGATTGTGCTGACATTTGGGGCTTTGGCGTGTTAGGGGAAAGATGAAGAAGAAGAAAAAAAAATAATTGCAATGTTTCTAGACAATTTGTTTGAAGATTAAAGGAAAATTGCTTCATGATTTAATTAATTGCAACCAAATAAGCTTGACGACAGCACCAACGACGGAATCTTGGTGGTGCTGAAATCTGATAGGCGTCCCAGAATTCCCATCTTGCTGTTGTACGTAAATGCGGCACGTTTCAGCCACTTATCAGGTGCGTTTCGCCATTTAATAGCCACAATTGTGCGCACAGATCTGGAAAAGGTTATAGGCCTCCATATGTGCTTTTTCGCAATCACAAAGAAAAAACAAGCGCACCTTTGTAATCTGTGCACTCAAGTGCAGTGGAATGCTAGAGCAGAATGCAGAATCCACTGGTGATTGCTCTGTTCGCATTATGTAACTCAAATACGTCATGAAGTTCTGAAAGGACTCAATAATGATGAAAAACCAAGATAGCACACGGAAGGTTGGAAGGGAGGAACGGGAAGTTTCGTCAACTGCTGTGCTAACGTCATTCTTCGATGAGCTTGGTGAGAATGGGCTCGGAGAACTTTCTGGAAAAAAACATTAATATTTTGGCAGCTCTTTATTGTCAGCTGATCTTTGCGCAGTTAATAAATCAGAATGACATTTACAAGATTGCAGCGGGGGGGATTAATGGAGCTATGTCAGTTATTGAGAGCTTCTCAAGCCAAATGACGATGAGGTGGAAATGCTGCCTAAACACACACACACACACACACACACACACACACACACACACACACACACACACACACTGAACTCCTGGTACATCAGGTAGAACTGAACTGAAATGGTCCTTTTGGTGACTGCTTTTTTTCCCTTTTTTAAAAAAACATTTTTAATGTTTTTTTTTTAAACATCCAAAAACAGCATCATCGTTCATCAAGGCATCACAATGTTGACTGTAAAAGGCGCTCATATTTGAGATGGTTTAACGGTAAGAAGTCCATCCAGAAGCCTTCCCATTGTCCCTTTTCTGTGTCTAATAGAACTCAAAGTCAACAATTACCCAGAATAACATAAATCTTGGTCACTCAGGGTATGAGCAATCCGAAATTGCATTAAACTACTTTTTGTGAAACCTTCCAAAGGCTCTTCTATTTCTGTATGCACTTCAGTCCTGATGATTTAAATGAAGTTAGTGAAAATGGACAGAGATGGGACTTTGTTTCCATAGTTTCATGATAGCATCATCTGATATCATCCTCGGCCTGTTAAGATATAAATATTACCGGAAGTCACATGAAATTGGTGAAATTTTCGAGAACAACTTCAGATTGGTTAAAATAATTGTTATGAAGTTCTGACCAAGTTTGCGCCAATGTTTCCACTGGTGTTGCTTTTGCTTGGAGTCAATTTTTTTTTTTGCCAAACTAAATGTAAAACCGAAGGATGCCTGATGCTAACTCCCGTCTGTCTGCTGTTGGGATGGTCAGAAAAGGTCAGAATTAGTACGGCTGAATATTTCTATTGGCCTCCTCGAAACTTTGAATATGGGATGAGTTCAAAAGCTCAAAAAAATGGGAAACTGAACAAAAAAACTTGTTTTTAAAGATATCCTCTATGTTTTTTAGTTGTTTTTTTTTTATGTCATCCTGCATTGTCCAAGTTTCCATTGTAAAACGAAAGCTCTTCACTTCATGTGATGCGAGCCGCATTAGGAGCATACAGGGCTATGATAGGAACCTTAAGTTTAGTGTGGGAGATGGACTTTTCTCCACGGCCCCTCTGCTCTTTCATCCAAAAAGAAATTAAGCTGGGTCTAAATTGCTGGGGTGATGTAATTATGACTCTACATCACCAAGCAAGAACCTGAAGAAGCACCAGGCCCCGATACTTTGTAAAGGATTAACACATTCTGATAACTGATGTTTCTGGATACTGGGAGATGTTGGGGCCGAAAAAAAAGACTGATTATGGAAAACACCATTCCTGTAAGGAGAAGAAGAGGTTCTTCTACTCACGAATGCTAATAGTCAGCAGCAGGTTGGAATTGTTGCCAACTAAAACACAAATAAATCCTAGAATTCTTCAAATGAATGTGCTTTCCTCTTTTTTTTTAACCGATGTCATTCCTGAAAGAGGTAGATGTAATGCTCTTGGCTGTTGACATGGAAACTGACAGAAGTAGTTGCGTAAAAAAGGCAGAAGTGAATCCCTGAGAGCAATTTGATGCCATTCCACCGAGTTTCACACCCACCTTTCACACATAGGAACATTGTTGGATTGGTGGAATTCCAGCCCAGGCAAGTATGTCTGTGTGTGTGTGTGT